>JASVER010000082.1:1488141-1503232 GCA_030449065.1 Oceanodroma leucorhoa | reverse complement strand
GGGGGCGGTGAGGGGGGGAACCCTCCAGGCGGGTGGGAGCCACCCCACGGTGCCCCGTCGCGGGTGGGGGCGACCAAGCTGCCCGCCAGCCCCGGGGAGGGGGGTGTCGCACCCGGCGGAGCGCGGCCCCCACGGGGTAAAGCCCCGGCGACGGCGTGAGTCAGCAGTGGCGCGTCGTGGGGCTCGCCGAGCCCCAAACCGCCCCGGCTCCTCGCTCTCCCGCTCCCCGCAGGGCGTCGAGTGCGCGGCGGGGCGGCGGAGCCACCCCCGGCCCCGTGGGAACGGGTGGGCTCGGAGGCGGCGGGCCGGCGGGCAGGCCTCMCAGCCCTCGGCGGCGGCGGGGCCGGAAAGCCGCCGGGAACGGCCAGAGAGACCGAGTTGTGGTGGAGCCGATGGGGCGGCCAGGGGAAGGCAGGGCGAGGTGGCAGCRGTGCTGCGAGGGCTGGAGAAGTCCCTGCGGTGCCGTGGTTGTTACCCCTCGATGGCTGCTTTTGCCTCTTAAAGCACCCGATGTCACCCATCCTGGGGGCAGCAGCACCAGGTCGGGCACTTCCAGAGATCCGAGCGGCGTCGAGCTGGGATGCACGGCCGGATCCGGCTGAGGTCCCTTCCCTGACCGTGGGCCCAACGGGGTGGGAAGCTGCTCACCTCCGATGACCCCCCCGTCTCGGTGCGTGAGCCCCGATGAGTAACTGTCTCCTCTCTTGACTTTCTCCRCCACGCAGCGTGTTTTGGGACCTTTACTGCGCAGCTCCCGAAAGGCGAGACACTTGTGAACATTCGAGTGAAGCGAAAGCCTTTCATGACTACGTGAGTAACAAGTTTCTAATCCTCRCGGTAATTACAGCGTTGGGGAGCTCCGGCTTCTCCGGCGCACCGAGAGCCAACGTAACCGACTGGCAGAAGCATGTTTTTTTTAACCAACAATGTTCTGATTTGACTGAACAGTATTTCATAATGTTGCAATTATGTAAATTACCTCAGATACTTATCTTAAGCACTTAAAGGCATTCAGGCTACTGGTAGAATTAAGCAGTTTTGCATAGCGATGGACAACAAAGCGTTTACTAGAGGATCGATGGTGAGATATTTCATGCTGAAGATATCTCGAAGGGTGGGCAGGGGTTGGGTTGCGGTGGGGAGGAGGGGGGATTTCCCCAAAATGCTGTTGAATACCCYAGTGAATATCTCCCTGCCTTTGGCAAGGCTGGGGGCTTCCTTGGTTGTCCGAGTCCTCCCTCGAGACCAGCAAGGCGAAGGTGTTTGCTCGTTGAAGGTGGTGTTGCAGACCCCCCTTGGTTGACAGTGTGCATCTCGTCTATCGGTATTTTGGGTTCTTCTCCGCAGAGGTGTTAGCGTGACCCAGGGGTGATGCCCCTGGGGTGGGATGCTGGGGCTGAGGTGCCTCCCAAAAAGACACCTCTTGGTGAGGGTGCGCARCATGTCGGCTCCGGTGGGCGATGGGTGGGCTGCCTGCTCCCGTCCCGCGCGCGTCGCCCGCATCCGCAGCGTCGGGAGGAATTTGCATCAAAGGATTAGTCACCTGGCTGCGGGCTTGGACCCCAGTCAAGTGAGTTTAAACCCTGTAGCAGGAGCTGGTTTTGTCTGCTCCGGGGAGCCTATGGTATGGAAACCATTTTTCCTCCCTTCCCGAGTTTCTCATTGCCTCGACATGCCTGGGTTGGGATGCGCGAGGGTTTGCCGGTGAGCAGCGCCGGGCGAGCGTCTCGGGGACCTCCGCGGCGCTCCTGCATGCCGGCGCTGGACGCGGCGGTCGCCCTGGGGCACGGGCAGCGCCGAGCTGCTGGAGAGCCTGGGCTGGCTGCTGAGCTGCCTCCCCTCTCTGCCCGGGGTGGAAAGATGCTCGTCCTGCCGGCGCATGGGGGAAGCGTGTCTGGGTATTTGCTAGGTAGGAATTTGTCCGTCTGTCCGTCCTTCCCCATGACCGCGCTCTGCATCGCTTGTTTTTACTGGGTCGGATTAAGATGGTGAACTCCTGAACTGAGGGTCAGAGCTGACAACCGGTGGCACATCCACCAGTGCTCGGCAAGGCGTGGGCAGCTGCTTGCTTCCTGGGCGCTTTGGGCCAAATTCTGGGTTTTTTTGGATCCCGGTTGGGACAGCAGGCTCATCAGGAGCAAGGCAAAAGTAGACCTTCAGGTGGCAAAGCCACAGGTGAAAATGACATTAGCAACAAAGACATGGTAATGCCTCGCTCACAGCGGTCTCCTCATCGTGTCTGAGTATTTAGTGTATTTAGAGAAATTAATCTTTTTTTAGCTTGGTGATAATTCTAACAATAGGCCTGAGTGCATTGGATAATTTGCATAAACTTCTTTAATACACGTTGCTTTAAGCTTACAGTAAATAGACACAA
Organism: Oceanodroma leucorhoa; assembly: GCA_030449065.1. NCBI lineage: Eukaryota > Metazoa > Chordata > Aves > Procellariiformes > Oceanodroma > Oceanodroma leucorhoa. Next base: position 1,500,855 of record JASVER010000082.1, on the reverse strand, counting down.
TCCTGATTGGTTTTAATTCTCGGTGTAATGCAGTCTTGTAACAGCCCCAAGTGCTTTACCTTTTGGGTTTTACCACGAAGACTCGTAAGAAGATTTTCACTCCCCTGTGCTTTGGCTTGGTGGCACTGGTTTGGTTTCCCCAGGTATGTTTTGGCCTCGAAACAGGGGTTGTGCTTCTCCTCCCCGGCGTGGCCGGTGTCGGATGCTCACGGCACAGTCCCTCTCCAAGGAGCAGTGTTCTCCCGACACGGCGTGTACTTTACAGGGTGAGGGACCTACCTGGCCAAAACTTAAATATTGACCAAAGAACCGAATGATAACCGGGGGAGTGTGAATAGCGCCTTGTTTCTCACCAGCCTCCCTGCTGGGGCGGGCTGTTGGTGTCGGTGAGCGCGGCAGCCGGCCTCGCCGATGGGCGCCGGAGCCAAAATGCAGGTTTTTATCAAGCACCAAACCCCACAACCCATCAGCGGTGGGTGGSAGATGAAACGGGGTATGAGCCCCAAATGCGGCTGGACCAGTGAGTYATGAACCACTTCGTATGGTGGTTGTGGTTAAAAATATCCCGATATTAGCTTTGCCCCRGATTGGTAGAGCATCATATTTACACTTGGCCAACGATGGGCAACCTCTGTGCAGCCAGCTCGGTGTTTGCCCAAAATACGGTGTTTATTTACCCAGAGACGGTGTATTTACTGTGCCGCTCTAAGGACAAAACGGGGATGCTCCTGGAGCAGCGCGGCGGTACCGGGCCAGCCGGGGTTTGGCACACGGCTGTCCCGTAGCCGGCACCGGAGGGGTGCTCGCCCGGGAGACGCGTCTTTGGGAGGGGGAGCGGTGCGCCTCGTTAGCGGGGTGCTAACGGTGGGATTTGCATGCTGTGTCATTTCCACTTCATTTCCCAGTGTAACCGTATGAAAACTATTAGGAGCAGCAGGACAAATCGCCAATTTCCCCCTACAGTTTTTAATATTGAACTCTTTTTAGTGAGGAAAAAAAAAGGAGAAATCCCACCTCTCTTTTTTGTGGGGACCCTTGAAAGCCATTGGGCTCTTGCCACAGCTGAGGAATATTGCTTTTTACTTTTCCCCCAAGGTTTTTCTCCTAAGCCGGGCCAAAAGGCTGCTGGGACTCGGTAGAAATGTGCTTGTTGGGAGAGGGGCGACGGGAGCGGGGATTCACCTGGCGCAGGCGGGAGGAACACCGCGCTTCTCTTTCCTTCCGTCTCCAGCACAGTTGCGAGTCTGTTAACRCAACTAACGAGCTGTGCTGGTCGGAGGGTTATTGGTCAGCCTCTCCCACCTGTATCAAAAGAGTTTATCGGAGTTAACAGCACCACAAGCACCCATCGACTCCTAAAACTCAACCCGTAGCTGTTGATTTGGGCTCCTCCACTGGGCAAAGCGCCGTGGCGAGTGCGCCGGTGTTTCGGTGCGCTCCCGGAGCCAGCAAGCTTGCAACGGGATCGCTCGGCATGACAGGGGATTTCAGCCGCCGCGTTATCTGGGAATTGGCCGATGGCTGGTCGCAGTTGAGCATTTCAACGCCATGAAAGCCAATACAATTTGAGTTAGCGGTGATGACTGCCAGTTTAAATACCGCAGTGAATTTCTGTCAAAGAGCTAATACATAGAAAGGGGAATTGCAGAAAACTTGATCACCAGAACCACTTCAGTCGATTTTGGCCTCGAGCTACAGAAAATGAACTTAAATCTAGTTGACTGTTGCTACATACTTTTTGTGGTATTGCTCTGACTGCACGGCCAGCTCAGAGCGTCAACGTGCAGGAGAGAAGAATCAAGGTAGCCTTTGGCTGCCGGAGATTTTGACTTCATCCTTCCCTTCCTCTGCTCCCCTCAGCTCCCCCCTGAGAAGGACCCACACTTGGGAGCATTTGAAATGGTGTTTTGTTTGCAGTGCAAGATCTACGGATGGTGGCTTCAACTTGCCATTAACACAAAGCATTGATTTTATTTTTTTTTATTTTTTTTTTTTTTTTTAACTTTGGAAAGCTGCTGCAGTTCTTTCGAACTTTGGTCTGGAAGGATGCTCTGCTGCAGCGGGGGTGGTTGCTGCTGGAAAGGTGGCGGTTGGTCTGGGAAAAGATGGGGTGCTTGGAGTTCCTGTCATCCCATCCTAGTTGGAGACAACCAGGGCTCCTCCTTTTTCCCCACCATTTGAAACAATTCCCCTTGGATTGAGATCTTGGTGAGGGGGTTTCTGAAGCCCCTGGAGATGGACGGACGTAGCATCCGGGCTTGCTGGCGTTAGCGTGCAAGACTTTGCTCAGTGGAGAACGTGGTGAAACCCAAGGGGGTGGAAGGGTTTGGCCCGTTGGCAGTACAGGCTGGGGGTGTCACCCAGGCATTGGAGTGTGAACCCCAAACCCAGCCGTTTCCCCGCTGTAAGCGCCCTCCCAGCCACGCTTTGGAGGCGAGGTGTGGGAAATGGTCCTTTTCTGCCGGATCTGCCCGTCGCGCCCCAGCTGGCTGCGGGACAGGCACCCYGTCCCGGCATCGCTGCCTGGGCATCCCCGGGCTGCAGGGGGGCATCTCCTCGTTGCCACAGCATCTTCTGCTCCTCACGGTCCGTGTGGCCACCTCACGGCATGGCACCTCGGCAGGCGAGATGGCCATGTGGGACCCCTCCCAGGAGGAGGGGCTCTGCGTGCGTGAGGGGTTTGGTGTGACTGTCGCCTCTCCCGTGCCGAGCTGTCTTCTTGCTCCAGGACCAGCAAAGGCTGCGASACTTTTGCTCCAAGCGCCCACGGCTGCGTGGGGTGGGTGTGGGACCAGCACACGTGATGGTGGTGGAGGTCCGAGAGTGCCTCTGCGCTGGTGGTGGAGGTCCAAGGGTGCCTCTGCAATGTGCCCTTTGCAGCCAGTGCATTAGAAACGTATTGCATAGGAGAGCAGGGGTTTTTGGGGCAGATTTGGCACAACACAGGGACAGGGTTGGGAACAGCTTTGCGTGGTCCCTGGGAGCCCCACAGGCATTGCCAGAGCCCTGGGCACGGGGCTTGGCCGGCGGCACGCACAGCTCCRTCCCACCTCTCTCCGGGACCGCGCTCCATCTGGGCTCCATCCAGCTCCTCTCTGCAGGGACAGGGTTCCCCGGTAGGTAACCGGAGAGAGGAGTTTCCTTTGGGAGTGGCAGGCTGCCAGGAGCAGCTGCAAAACTCTGTATCACTTTAAAAAAAATAAATAAATAAATACAGAAATTCCCTCTCCCGGCAGCATGCTGGGCTCAGCCTTCCCTCCCAGTTTAGGTTACTGGTGTGCCCATCCCGCCTGCCAGCCTGAGCATCCCTTAAACCCTGCTTTTACTGGAGCGCTGGATTAGTTTAATTTTATATTTTAAACAATATCAGCTGTCGTGATGGAGCARCCTCCGCTGCCGCACTTCCCGCTGCCCAGCGGCGGGACCAGGGCGTTTTGGAGCGGCACTTTTCCATGGATGAGGCCGATGGAGAAGCCGCCGGCATGAAACTGGAGGTCAGAGCCCAGAGCTTATGTCTTAGTCTTTGACTGGGGAGCCTAAATATTTATCCTGTTCTGTCCCTAATGAAAACAAATTGTCAACAGTTGTTCAGTAACTGACTAAATTAAAATCTGTAATTAGTCAATTAGATTAAAGAGTTGGCACAACCTGATTGTATCATGCTGGTTAGGTTATTAAGAGAAAGGGTGTGATTTTTAATTACTGAATGCTAATTTTGACAGTTTCAAATGGAAACAGACGTTCCCCCCCCTCCACCCCACCCCGAGTGCCTCTGCAAAAGTAAGGCAGGGGATGGATTTTATGTCAACAAATGGTGTGAAGATGCAAAGTTTCTCCAGCTCCAATCTGGGAGGGGTTTCTCCTGAAAAGCCGGGGCTGTGGGATGGGAGGAGAAGGTGRATTTCGTCAATCCTGGCTGACGATGGGAGGGCAGGTGGGGGTTTGTGCCACGGGCAGGGACCCCCTTGCGCCCCTGGGTGCTGGGGTGGGTGTCTGGGTGCTACCCGGGGAGGTCCCGCTCTGCCGTCCCCATGGCCTGTCTGGGTGCGTGGGGGGCAGCATGCTGTCGCCTTGGCACGAACCGATGTGCAGCAACCAGGCAGACTTGAGTCTTTTTTTTTTATTTTCTGCGGGGTTTTTTGGTATTATTTCTTTTAATCCCCCCTCGTGCTCAAGAGGGGCCAGCTCCTGGTGGCAGGCGAAGCCCGAGGAGGAGGAAGGCCTTGCGTGGCGAGCGCGGCAGCCCGCGCCATCCCATTGTTTGCCCCRGCGGAGCCGTGGCCACGTGGGCGAGCGCGGTGAGGCCGGCGAGGGGACCCGCCGGCGGCGCGGTGGGCTGCGGGGGGGAGCGGCCGCCCCCCGGCAGATGCTCGGCTCTGGGCGAGCACAAAGCTCGCAGCCCTGCCCTCCCCGGCTTTCCGGGGTCCCTTCGGAGGAACAAAGAGGGCGAGGGGCCGCGAGCTGCCGTGTGCCGTGCCGGGGAGGCTGGCCGGCGGCGAGGGGTGGGGGGGGCTCCCCGTCCTGCTGGGGCGGGCAGGGGAGAGGTTCGTTAGGTCAGGACGCCGTGTATTGGGTACGAGTGAGGCTTTCCTGTTCTCCTGATCATTTCCTTCCTTACCTTGGAAACTTGGATTTTCTCCTACCTTTTGTTCCCTATTTTTCTCTTGTAAAGCCGTCCCTGGATCTATTGGAAACAGCTGCCGGAGCCGGTCCTGGGGAGCGGGCGGGGGGCTCCGGCTCTTTCTCCTCTTTCACCGTGCGTGCACCCGCGGCAGAGCCGGCACCACCTAAATGGCACCCGGCCGCGCGAAACCCTCGCCGATGGGGGGGTGCTCTAGAGAGGAGCTGGGGGAGCTGCTGCAGCGGCCTTCGGTCCTGTTTTTCCTTCCAAACAGAGGGGATGGCAGAGGGAGAGCCGCAGCGCCCGGAGCGGCTCCTGCCCACCCTGGTGCGTCCCAGCCCGGCCGGTGCCGGGGGTCTGCCCCGCTCTGCCAGCGGGGACCACGCGTGATCCCCGTGAGCATCAACACCGGCCACCTGGCCGACATCCCGCTCGCGGGTCAGGTTATGAAATTCCCCCTGAGGCTTCTGCTCAGCCCTGACCACAAGCACATCCCCCCTCCTTATTTCCCAGCAGCTTCTCCCTCCGAGCCCTGACCCTGCAGAGCCCCAAGGGAAGACACCCCCCCCCCACCCGGGGCTGGGGGGCTCAGCGGGGCGGAAACGGCGCTTTCGTCCGGGCTGGCGGGGAGCAAAAACGGCTCTTTGCAAGTAAACAAATACCTCGCCTCCGCCTCGCTTTGGGGTTTTTTTTTCTTGCTTTTTTTTTTTCTCTCTCAAAACTCCTGCTCGTGGCCACAAGTGCCAGGAGCTGAGTTCAAAGCTACAGCTGTGCAGTTGGGGGGATTTCCAAAATACGGGGTGGCTGCTTGTGGGCGCCGCTTCCCACACGTGGTGGGACCCAGCTGCTCCCCCCACCCACCGCCACCTCCCTGCTCCCATCCCCGCATCCCATGGTGGTGACGGCCGTCCCCGGTGCCCGGCCGGGGCGAGAAGGGCACCCGGGGGGCTTTGGGTGAGGTTTAGGCATGGGTGGGGCACAGCTCCCCCTGCGGTAAGGCAAGCTTTTCTTTTGTCTCAGGTTTGTGCATTTAAATCATATATTTTTTTTGGAGGAGAGGAGAAATGCCCACTCTCCTGCCTGAGTTTAATGCTGCATGCGTGGAGGCTGTTAATATCAGAATTAAGCAAARTATACGTGTGTGTATATATGCAATAATATCTATGCAATATGCAGAATTAAGATATACATATGGATATAGACAGATATAGGTGCATGTGCCTATATATTCGGCATGTGGTTGGGGCGGCGGGACAGAGCGTAGCAGTGCTTCACACCTGGCCATCAAGCGCTCTCCCTTACTTACTCCCCTTACCTGCCTTACTCCTCTTCCTCCATGGCCGTCACCACCGTGACCGTTGGCTTTTAGCAAGGTGATTTCCACCTCTGCGTTCCCCGGGCCGGGCGGGAGGCTGCGGCGTCCGTCTGTCCGTCCGTGTGCGAGGCAGCGCCGCTGCAGCCTGCCACCTCAAGATAAAGTCCAAAGGAAGACCTCTGGCTGTGTCTTAAGCTAACATTTTCTTTTTCTTTTTTTTTTTTTAAATGTTTCTGCATCAACCCTTGAACATTCGATCTGGCGCCTCTCCTCCCGGGGTGCGGCGGCTTTCTGTAGTGAAAATGAGCTCTCGACGCCCCTCCTGCCCACCTCAAACAGGGTCTGGGGTGGGGGGGTTTTCCCTCCCATTTTTCCTGGATTTGGGCTTTTTTCTTACATCCTCAGAGGGCTGAGCTCGCACCTATAATTGGGATTTTTCGGCTACAAACCGAAGCAGAGGACGCACTGCAGCAGCTCTACCTTGCTGGCGAGTGTGACCTGCCCGGCGCAGCTGGGGTTCTGGCATCCCACGGCATTCCCACTGGGCACGCCAGCCCAGAGCCAGTCCCCCCTACCTGGCGTGGGTTTTCTCCTGCATCCCCCTCCTGTCCCAGCTCCCACCCGTGCGGCTGCCATCGCACCCGGGGCGCCCAGTCCAGCACCGATGGGTGCCCACCAAGACGAGCGGCCGGCTGGTATCCCCTTTCCTCCCAAAACAGGCTAGCTGCGAGGGTCTCCCAAGCCTTGGCTTCACTTATTTATACATTTCTGGCAACCATCAGGGGAAAGGCCCCTGCATCACCTCCATGGGCTCTGCGCCCCGGGCAGGAGGGAGCTGCTGCCCACCCCGAGCTGCGCCTTGCAGCTCAGCTTCTGGGCTGGGGAGGGCTTGGGAGYTTGGTTTCTTAGGTCTGTGTTTTTTGCCTTTTTTTTTTTTTTTTTTAAAGTGGAAAAAAAGGCAGCGCAAGCCAGGGAAGGGGGCAGGGCGCTTCCTCGCAGCGCGCCCTGGTTTGGGGTGGGCAGATAAGGCTGCGGCATCCCCTTCGGCTCCRCTCCCCGGCCAAAGCCCGACAGAGCATCCTCCTTGCCCTCCCGCTCTGCCTGGCCCTCGCTGGGTGCTCGTCCCTGTTTTTTGGGGGAGCTCCTTTAGGATAAGGGCAGCCTGTGGGACGCAGGGGCTGGTCAAACCCCCGTGTCCCCGCGGTGTGCATCCCGCTACCCAGGAGTGATGCTTGCAGYGAGGAGGAGGAGGAGGGAGAGATGCTTCCCTCCCCCTCGGCTCCTTTCTGCGGGAGAGCCGTGCAGCTGGTGGGGTGTAAATCACACCCGACCTCCCCCCGTACCACCGCCCATCTGCCTGCGGCATGGGGAGGTGCAGGCGGGGGAGGGTTGTGGCTGGGAGCAGCGTTGGGGTGACTCTCCATCGCAGCTTCAGGGCCCCCCCCTTTGGCCCTCTCCTGCATCCCCAGCAGCTCTGGGAGGGGGCATGCTCCTCCCCGAGGAGAAGAACCCTGTTGGTGATGGAGATCCGTTGRCTGTTAGGGGTCTTTCTCCCACCTGGAGGTGTAGCAGGCTGCGAGGCATCRACCAGGAGTTAGGTCTGGTTTGCGGTAGGGGTGGCCCCGGTCCAGAGCGCTTGGTCATATCAGGGGGCTTTTGGAGGGGTGTGTTTGGTGGGGTATGGCTGGGGATGGAGGCGAGAGCTCAGAAGGAGGCAAATGCTGGTCCACGTTGTACATGGGTGTCTTCAGCCCAACTCAAGCGCAATTTTCCATGGAAAAACCCGAACCACCTGGTTTTGTTTTATCCTGGACATTGCAGCCCCGGTAACGCCCAGGYGCTTCACGCCTTTGCCAGTCTCCTCTGGAGTGAAGGTCCAGCCTGGAGCTCCCAGGGCTCGTTTCATCCTTAAAAGCACATTTACTAGCTTGTCCTGGAGCCCTTCAGGGTGTCGTGGCACGTCCTGACAGCCTGTCTGTCCTTACCTGCAGTCATCAAGGAGTTTTCAACATGACTTATATAAAGCCTTTGTACTTGGATTGCTCCACCGTGCTGCACAATGGCTTCTTTGTCATCCTGCCAGCTAATTAATTTTAACTTTTACCGTTGCTCCAGCGTGGTGCACCGTCCGCCTGGTCCATTTGAAGCTTCCCCCCACACACCTTAAGTGTTTTCCAAGCAGTTTGACTTGTTGCTGCTGAACACGGGAGAAACCAGTTGGCCCCACTGGTGCTCATCTTCTGGAGAAGGAGCTGCCCTCGTGCCGCTGCCAGGGCTGGGGTTGGTGAAGAAAAAGCCATTAGAAGGCTCAAGTTTTCTCCAGTGGCTTGTTTCTCCTGGCTGGCAGCTGAAGGTCCCCCTGGAGAACATCCTCTGATGAAAATAACAGACTCTCGCTGCCCGGCCGGTGGTTGGCACCGCGTGCGTCTCGCAGCCAGAGGTGAAAGCCTTTGCTGTGTCTTCAGGACAAAAGCCCTCGTGTTCGGGAACATACATGCACCGCGATGTGAGGATGATTATTTTTGGAGGGTCGGGCTCTGGTTGGTTGGGTGCTGGAAACCAGGTGTTTTTCCCTTGCAACCTGTGAGCAAACATCTGCAGCACCGGCTGCGGGTACCACCGCAGCATCTCTGGTGCCGGCGGGAGCTCACCGCTGGTACCCCAGGGATGCTCGCAAGGGAGCCGAGCATCTCCCCGGCACTGCCCGGAAAAGGACCGGGAGGGATGTGACACCAGCTGGGTGTCCCCAGCCCGGTGGGGTGGGACAAGCCGGGGTATTGTCTTTCCCAGGGAGGAGGGATGGAGATTGCCGCATGCATAAACATCAACTGAATTGGCAGCGATGGGGTTTGTGTGAGCGGCGCTGTGGCAGAGGGGAGCTCCCCTCCGCTCGGGACGGGGACGGTGGTAGGTCAAGGATATGGAATTGCTGCCTTTGTGTTTAATCTGGTTATAAGGACGGCTATTAGAGATAATGAATTTTGCCTGTCCCCGTCGTTGTAACACAAGAACCCAACTGTCTTTCAGCACCGCGAAGGTCACTCCTCTTTATTTCTGGTTGTAAATTTTGCCGGTTACAGATGTTTGGGGTTGACRGACATGGCTAATTAAGTTTCTCCCGACAGCCAGTTGGCAAGGTGCAGGGGTGCCGGTGCGGGGGCAAGGTCGGAGGGCAGGACCGGAGCAGGCAGCAGTGCCGGCAACCCCTTGGCATGGTGGCCCGGCTGCGAGCCCGTGTCACTGCAGCCCCAGGGCAAAGCGGGGCTGGGTTTGCACAGACACTTGCACCTCTCTTTATGATGATTTTGGAGYGGGCTGGTGGGAAGAAGGCGGCTTTGGGAGCAAGTTCCCATCTTGCTGCCCTCATCTGAGGGGAATTCAGCAGGAATTGTCGCGTTTGCTGTCGCCACCCTGACCCGAGRGTGGGAAGGGGGATGCAAAAAGGGGGATCCCCTAAATTTTTGCCATCGAGCATCTTTTGCACTAGTGCCAGCGGAGGCTTTTTCTTTCCCAAAGAGATTTTGATGGAGGAAAACAACGATGGTGTGTTGGGTGGCAGAGCCGAATTAGCAGCTGTGGGGGGGGTGGGAGCCCCTTTCCCTGGGGCACGAGGCTGGTTTGCTTCCCRGTGCTGACCCCGCCGGGCAGGAGCCGGCTGCGTGCGCTGCCTGCGCGCTTGGAACGCAGCACGTGCTGCCGTGCCTCGCCGGCTCCGCTCCCCCCGCACACCTGATTTATGCCGCTCCACATTTTCTCCTCRTTTCCATGCCTCTTTCTCCCCTCCCTCCTTTTTTTTTCCCCCTTGTGCTGCCTGTGCATCGCCTTGCTCCTTTTTTTCTTTTTTTTCTTATTGCTCGCAGGCCTCCCCGTTATCCCAGCAAGYCGCAATATTTGGGGCTCCCCACTTGCATGCATTCAAAATGGGCTTTTATCCTCCCAGAGGAGGGGACCGTGGTCCCCATCACCCCACTGGGACGTGGTCCCTCAGTGGTGAGGGGGTATTTTCTTTTTATTTTATTTTATCATCGCGGAGCACAAGCCGTGCATCCCCGACGTGGATGCTCCTGGCCCTAGATTGTGGCAAAACTGGCGGGGTGGCCGCGGGCGCCCATCACCTCCATCCCGACATCGCTGCCGGGCGCAGCACGGGCCATCTGTCCCCTCCTGCGCGGCGCCGGCCTGCCGGCTGCTTGCCGCGGTGGCAGGGCTTGCCCGGCGTCTGCAAGGCCGCGAGGGCTTGTATTAAAAAAAAAAAAAAAAAAAAAAAGGGAAAGGGGAAAAAAAAAAGAAAAAAGTTCCATTTTTGCTTTGTTTGCCCCTATTTCATATGCGTAACCTGACTTTTTGTTGCCTTTTCTTTCCCCCTGCTGCCGTGCCAGGCGCATCGAAAGTTTGCTGGGTCTCGCGTGCGTGTGCGGATGCCGAATAATTTTATTAGCCGCCTGGAAGGGAGCCAGCGCGGCGTGCATCGCGCGGGAGGCGGCTGCTGGGGCGCCTTTTCTTTTATTTCCCTTTCCCAGCCGCCCCCCCTTGCCTCCGCCGGTCTCCTGCGGGTTGCGTCATCGACGTTATCCTTTTTATTTTTTTTTAATATGTATTTCTTTTTTTTTTTTTTTTTTTGTTTTGCTCCTTAAAGGGTTAAAAACGATGGGGAAGTTCAGCTAGCACTTGCAAGATATGGTTGCCTTAGCAACAGGCCTCCTAATCTGGTAGGTGACCTGAGAGACTGTGGAAGATGCAGGGGTTGGTTTGGCATTTCATTATTTCATGAGGCTGCGGCTCTCCAGCTGGTTCCCTTCCCAGCGCCGCCGCGGCTGCTCCCCCCGCCGCCGCCCCCGGCATTCCTCGGCAAAGCCCCGGGAGAGGGGGGGCCGGCGGCGCGGTCCCCTCCCTGGGTGCTGGTGGGTCCTGGGAGCTGGCATCCGCGCAGGGCAGAGGGCTTCCCGCAGCCCAGGTGCTAATTATTCAACTTTGGGCTTGCAAAGCTGGTTTCCTGCCTTGCCTTCCCTCCTTCCGAAGGATTCGCCGTGGTGGCCTGGTGAAATAACCTGCGTGGCCCCTGGGAGCTGGAGATGCTCTCGTTGGCACTTCCAAAACCCAAATTCTGGGGTCCGTGCTGCTCTGTCGGGGTGAAGCCCGGCAGTGGGGCTCTCAGGCGAGGAGCTGGGGCTCGAGCGACAAACCGGTGGGGCACGAAGAGGGGAGCGTGGGTCTGCAGCAGTTGTGAAGGTGATGGAGATGAGATGCAGGGGTCCAGCAAGCATTTTTGGGGAAAGAGGGTGGGTTTGGGAGGAACGCGGCAGTGTTATTCCAGCTGCTTTAGGCTGCTCTGAGCTCACGAGGCCAGGCGAGCACGACCGGCACGTGTCCTCGTATGGATGGGCCAAGACCTGGGCGGTTTGGTGCCGCAGCCATGGCCTTTTTCTTCTTTTTTTTTTTTTTTTTTCCCCTTGGAAACATCCTCGAGTTGGCATTTCCCAGTGCATTCCCTTTTCCCTCGCTGTCGTGACCGCCTCATGAAAAGCACAGGTGAGCGCCCGCTGCTCCTTGCCAGCGGTGAGGCCGTCTAAATTAAGAAACCCCATCAGAAAACCTCCCTGCCAAATATTTGACCTCACCAAATCTCCGGGTGCCGTCGGACGGGCGCTCAAACTCTTCTGCCTTCGCGGTCCCACGTGGGATTTGGAGGGGTGGCTATCACACCCCACAACACCCGTCGGCACAAGACTGCTGCAGCCTGGTCCAAATCATCACTGAGCTCTTTGCCGGGATGGCCAAGCCGCTCTCTGTGCCCAAAACCGGGATGTTTTCCTCCTCGCCGTGTGGTGCCGAGTGGTTACGGCATATGGCACTGCCCTTGGCATCCAGCCGCCGCGGCTGGGCAAGGAGAYCCCCGGGGAAGGGAGGTGTCCGAGGGGCCAGGGCCAAGCTCCCTGCGGGTACCAGTGGAATAAAGCRGCCGGGATAGCGCCGGGAGCATCCCATTCCCGCCGATCCCGGCGGTGCAGACCTCTTTTGTTTTTTCCCCCTCCCGCTATCGCACGGCGGCGGTGGCAGCTGCCTGCGGACGCCGGGGAGAGCCGCCTTTGTTTATCCGCCTCTCCGGCAGAGCGAGCGCGGGGATGCTCTTGGATCGAGGTGCCGATCTGTCATCTCCCAGGTTTTATGCATCCCCAGACAAGAAATCAGCGGCGCAAAGCGCAGACTTTTTGTTACTTATCGCCGAGCTCTGTGCAGAGCACGGCTGCTGAAAGCAATCTGGTGTCTGCGATGCCCAGATTTATGGTTTCCCAGCCTCATTCTAGGTGTTGGCTTCCACTGGGAAGCAAAAAACCTGGTTTGAGCCATCGGTGTAGGACAAGAGGACCGTGGCGTGCCGCAGCATCGGACCCGAGCAGGCGAATGCCCCCAGAGCCCTGGGTGGGACAGCATCTCCCTTGCTCCATCTTAGCCAACAGGAGACAGGAGGACCAATGTCCCAGGGAGCCAAAAAATGGCTYGGCTTTTCCTCTGGGTCTCCTCTGCTCAGGGCATGCTTCTCCAACCCCCTGCCCACCCCATCGGGGTGGCAGAGGTGAAAGCTGCTCCTTGGTGAGCAGGGGATGTGCCATTAAAAGGGAGGAAATCCAGGCGAGCCAGCAGAATCCCTAGAAAGCCCTTCTTTTTGATCGCTTCATCCCTTTTTTTCCTCCCCATCTCTGCTTTGTGAGGCTTTCCAGGATTTGTCCCTCTCGATGGGGATTTTGGTCGGTCAGCCAGTTCTCCAGGCATGGATGGA
>JASVER010000082.1:1458553-1487966 GCA_030449065.1 Oceanodroma leucorhoa | reverse complement strand
AATTTAAAAAAAAAAAAAAAGCCGTCTCCCCCCCGCCTCCGCCCTGCTGAGAAGCGGCTCTGCGATGGCGGCTGGAAAGCGAAGCCGTAAGTGTTGCGCGTGCCATCTGCTCCGCTTGGATCGCAGGAGCGGCTGGAGCCGGCGCAGCGTCGCGGGGGAAAGGGGGGCAGCGCTTGCTGGGGTAAAGATGGGGTCCCCCCACTCCCTATCCACCCAGCTGAGGGCTTGGTGGTTCTCTAGGTAGGTTTGAAGCCCAGGCTGGTTCTGGTCGGAGGTGTCCCACGGAGGTGGATCCCCAGGAGGGTCTTCAGCCTTCTCCTCTGCACCTGGGAGGAAGAGCTCTCCAGGTCATCCCCAGGACGAGGATGGTTGTGGGGTGGGGTGAGTCCATGCAGAAGGGAATGGGCAGGTTTTGGGTGCTCAAAACCTGKTTTTTTTAGGCATTTGCAGCTTCACTAGCTGCCTGAGTTGGTAGCACGTGTTGGTGACTGGGTGCTCTGCAGGGTAGGGTGCATCTCATGGGGACCTCGGGTGATCGCTGTCATGAGAGCAGCTCAGCATGGCACATCTGGTCCTCCCAAAGGAGATACCAAAGGAAAACTCCCTCCCCAATACAGAAAAATTGTAGGCTATCTCTGAAAAGAAACGCACGCGTTTATTTGTGGGTTTGCTTTGGGAAYGTCTCTGGGTTCCCATGCAGGTTCCTCCACAGCCAGGCTCCCGCTGGCTCTTTGGCTGGGGTCACCGGAGCACCTGGGTTTCCCTCTGCTTTACCTGCTTTTTACAAAACTGGTATTTTTTTGAGACCTCCCAACGGGTTGAGCCAGCAGACACAGAAGTGGGGTGCAGAGKGAGCCTGGGCTTTCTCCCTCGGAAGGCAGCAGTGGTTGCTGCCTGTCCTTGGCAGCCATGCCGGGGGCTCTCCGCCTGCCTGGGGGGCTCACGCTGGGTTGCTGGTGGTTGGGTTGTTCTTTATGGGGTTGTCAAGAGGTGAATATCCCCAAAATAGGAGAACAAGTCTTATGAGGAGCRGCTGAGGGAACTGGRGTTGTTTAGCCTGGAGAAAARGAGGCTGAGGGGAGACCTTATTGYKCTCTACAACTACCTGAAAGGAGGTTGTAGAGAGGTGGGAGTTGGTCTSTTCTCCCAAGTAACCAGCAATAGGACGAGAGGAAATGGCCTCAAGTTGYGCCAGGGGAGGTTTAGATTGGACATTAGGAAAAATCTCTTCACCAAAAGGGTTGTCAAGCATTGGAACAGGCTGCCCAGGGAAGTGGTGGAGTCACCATCACTGGAGGCATTCAAAAAACGTGTAGATGTGGCACTTCGGGACATGGTTTAGTGGGCATRGTGGTGTTGGGTTGAAGGTTGGAYTTGATGATCTTAGAGGTCTTTTCCAACCTTAATGRCTCTATGATTCTGTGATTCTAAAATGTGTGATACCCAACCTAGGAGCTCAGTTTTGACTGCAAGCACGGCAGCCCTGAATTGCCCCTTGGCTTGGCTCTACCACCAGCATTTTTGGTGTATATATGTAATTTTTTTTTTTATATTTGGGAAGGTGCTCAGAGGTAGGGGACTGGGAGCGGGTGCCTGGCGCTTTCCCCCTCTTCCCATGCAAAACGGTKGCTGCTCTTCGCTGCCTTCACTGCCAGTAGAAAAGGCAGCAGCAGCATGGGTGGATTGAGCCGAGGGAGAAGCAGAAACACTCTCCAAACAAAAACGGAGCGCTCGTAAGGAGGGTTGGGAAGCCGAGGGAGGGCTGAAATGGCTGGGGAAGACGTCTAAGCCAGCGGCGAGCCTTGCTGGTGGTGCAGGGGGCTGCAGAAGGCTTTTGGTCTTGCTGGGCTTCAGGACAGGGTGGAAAGAACCCAACTCAACGTTTCCCCATGCGTCTTCCCAGACGGTGTCACTGGTCAGACCTTTACACGGGTTCCTGGGGTTCAGCACAGGCTGCAGTGAAACCTCGTTAGAGCCCAGCACTTTATTGAGGAACCTCTTTGGAGCCCCAGCTTAACCCCATAGAGGTTACATTCATAAGACACATCCTCCTCGCCAAAACCCATCATCCGGGAAGCGCCGCCGTGCTGACAGCATGCCAGCTCTCCGGAGATGCCCGCCGCCGTTAGCCATCCCGCCTTGCCGGGCGCTAATTGCGAGCGGCTCGAGGCACGGCGCTTTGGTGGCTACCCCTGAGCCGAGCGCTCAGAAATTCGGTAATTGGGCTGAAACAATTATTTTTGGCTTTTGCAGAGGGAAATGCTATAAATAATCACCCCGCGAGCTTGTGCGGTGACTTTGCAGCCTCCGTGGGGGGGTTGCCTTGGTGTTTTGGTTTTTTTTTTTTTTTTGCTGCCGTCCGGCTGGCTTTTTCTTGACGGCCGAGAGTGGGAGACTTATCTGCAAAAAATGCAATTTGAGTTGATTAAAGAAACTCCTGCCATTGGCCCGAGCTGCCAAACTTTCTGCAGAAACGGTTACGCTTTCTGAGAAACCGCCCCGGGGACCTGCCGGGCTGCAGCCTGGCCCCGGGGCGGTGGGGATGGGGAGGAGGAGGAGGAGGGCTGCCCAGGCTTGGGGAAGGAAAACAAAGCAGAAAACAAAGGATGCCGGTCTCGACGGCATCGCACTGAGGAGGACTTGCCAGGAAGGGGTGCGGAGGAGGTGGTGGTGGGCACGCTTCTGTGCTTGCACCTCTCTGAAGGCAGCAGCTTGCGCAGCCTTCAGACTAAGGGCTTTTGGTCATTATAGAGCCAGGCTGGGTTTCAGCCGGAGACTGATCTGGAGGTGAAAGCCTCTGCATCCCGGCGCCCATCCCRCAAGCTCCCCCGTCACCCATCCCAACACCCATCCAATGCTTGGGAGCCAAATCACAACAGCCTTAGCAGAAGCAAACAGCATCTTCTTTTGTAAGCCCTCTGTCGCATCTAAAATAAATTTGCATCTAAATTGACAGGCTGGTTTTAATGTCTTCTGGCTATATAGCCCTTAAAGGCCCAGGCTTCCCTCGTAGGTGGGCACAGGGCATCGTCCCCGCTCGTGCAGGGTGCTGGCGTGGTGGCGCGGAGCAGTCCCAGGGCAGAGGTGGGAGAGGCACGGGGTGACTGCTTGCAGGGAAGCAGAAACTTAGTTTTTCCTTTTTTTTTTTAACATATTATTGAAAAGATCGAGACTTATTGACAGGCTGGTGGCTGAGGATGCCCGGCACTGGGGGACAGTGAGCCGGGCTTCCCTCCGGGGATGCTGCTCTGTGCCGGGCTGCTCGTACCCTGGGTACTGTGCGATGCCCTGGGTTTGCAGCAGCACATTCTGCATCTCTCTCCTTGCCCACTGGCAGTTAAAACACGTCCCCGTCATACATACGGGCTGCCAAAGACAACAGTCGTAAGGCATCGATGTCCTGGAGCATGTCACTTTGGCCAATGCACCCCTTGGTACCCAGGTTTGGGGAGCATCGCTGGGGCTGGAGCTGGAGCTGGTGCCTGCACGAGGGACCATAAAAATAAGCATATCGGGAAGGGCTGCGTAGAGCAGAGCATCTCCTGAGCAGTCTTGCCGTGGCAGCTTTCCTTCGTCATCCATTATTTATTTGATCCTCTGCAAAACAAATTCKCTCCTCAGCACTGATTCTGATGACGGTGCTCATTTTACAAAAGAGGTAAAAGGAGCTGGTTTTGTTCCCGGTCTAAAAGACTTTAGYGAAAAGGTACGTTTGCCTGCCGCCTTCTCCCGCAGCCTGTTTTGGTGTCAGTGAGATAAATCTGCAGGGTTTTAGGGTGGTGATGGAAATTTTGGAGTCTCAAACACTGAAATGTCAAGTGATGCTCTTCCCTGGCATCCGGTGCTGTTGATCCCCATCTTCCCGGGACCCGCGAGSGTGTTTGCTGTGGTCGAACTGGGAGGGACCAAGATGCTCGACTTGCCTCGTAGCTCACAGCTAAAGGTTTCTCAAGGGGAGAGCTGCATGTGCAAGGAAAAGGGGCTTTATCGGGTGCGTTTCCTCCCCCTGTGTGCTGTTGGAGAGCTGCTCTGCTTTATGGGCACGTGAATAAGTAGACGCTTGGGATTTGGGGCCAGCGGGGTGGTTTTTGCAGGGTTATTGGGGGTGTCCTCAGTCGCACCAGTGGCCAAACCAGCTCCGCTTCGCTTGCACCAAACAAACCGGAGCTGGAGCGGTGGGCTGAATGCCGGGCCGTGAAGTTTGGAGGGAGGAGACAGCGTGTCGGAGCCGCGTTCGTCAGGATGGAAATAACTGTCAGCCCCTTTCAATCTGTCGCCTTGTTCCCGGGGGACAATTGCAAAACAGGATTACTGGTACTTAAAAATTCATAGAAAACATTTCTTATCACAACGTCATAATTGTTATGACTCAGAAGAGTAGAATTGCCATTTTCCTGTGCCTTTTTCCCCCCCCTCACTTTTGTTGCATACCGAGTCCCTCACTGCAGCTGCGGAATCGTCAAAAAAAAACCAAACCCAAACCAGGGCGATGCTTTATTTTATGCTAACTGCTGCATTTGACTTGAAAATGATGTCCCACTGGGTCTCGTGGTCAGCGTATTACGGCGTGATGGATGGCTGTCAGAGCGGCGGTGGCTGGCAGATTGCGATGGGTGGAGGAGAACAGATGCCCAGTGACTTCAGGGGCTTTAGCGGAGCCCGGGACTGAAGACTGGAAAACAAAAGCAGATGGGAGGGCTCTGCTTGGGCTAACTATTCTTCTCTGGTCGCGTGTTGGGGAGGAAGGCTCGTCGGGCGGCTGCGTCCCTTCTGTGCTGTTCCTCCGTGGTGAGCTGGGCTGCCCGATGAAGCCGCGGGTGAGCCCCGCTTGACCCGAGGCCTGAGCCTACATGCAAACCATCACTGCAGATCTCTAAAGGGCAACCTTCGCCCCCCCTACCCCCCAAAAGAACAGCTTGCCTTTATGCAGTTCACGCTCCATTTGATGGTTCCTGTTAACCCTTGGCCCTACTGATGGATCCAAGGCGAGACCCAGGCAGGCTCCGGGGGTTACCCTTTCAGAGGGCGGCTGCCAGTGTGTTTTGTCCTCTGCATCGTGTTTGCCTTTGGAGTTGTGCAGGACCACGTGAATTTGAGCCACACCAGTGGAAGGAGCAGAGCGAGCCTTTCCCGCAGGAGCCTGTTTTGAATARAGCCCTTTGCAGGCGCTGTTCTGCAACGCCTCGTCTGCTCCCTGTCCCGTCTCTCCTGCAAACTTCCCTACGCTTTCTACCCCTGCAAAGGGCTTAGAGAAGATCCTGCCTTGCCCTGTTTCTCCGCTCACATCTGTATTTCCTCATCTTTCATCCCTTCACTCTCCTCCCATCTGTCCATCCAAACTTGGGCAGGCGACTGCCGTCTTCCCAGCTGGCGCTTACCGGGGATTGCAGGGTTAATGGCAAAATTAAATTTCACTGCTGTTTTTAAATTAATTGAATCATCAGCGTGGGTAACGGGAAACAGTGGTATCATAATGTATTTGATATGGGTCTTTAAGTCAGCATTTGCTGCAAAATCTAGAGTGCTAGATCTTGGTAGAAGCGATGGCTAACTGATATATTGCAGTTACGTCCACAGTACAAAGGCTCCTGCTACGTCAGGTCATAAAGTTGAGTTGGTTTATGGTATGGCCATTTTCCCTGTGCACTTCCCACGGTGATTCTAGATCATACTCGGAAAAACCCTGCAGTTGGCGGGAGCCAGTGGTGCTCCCAGCTTGTCTCTCTGGGGAGGCACCAAACGTGTATGAAGATGCCCTTTTGGGAGGCAGAGCAGCATTGGGGTTTTGCTCCCAGGACTTTGAGTTTTTTTCTGCTGGAAGAAGCAGACGTGGGGGAAAACATCCCTTTTCCTCGAAGAAAACAGCAGAAAGACTTCTACTGATTTGCAGCAACATCTGGGCTTTCCATACTCGGTGGCCCTGAGGCGGCTTYAGGACCTGCCCTGGAGAGGAGAAGCTACCCAGGCTGAGGGCCAACATCCCCACATGACGTCCCCACCGTGCTGGGGACACAGCTCCCATGCAGACCATCATACGGGCTCCTCTTCTCTTGTCCTTTACCTGGTCCAGCGTGGTGGGACTGCATCACAGCGTGGTGCCTTGTGGTAGACAGTGGCACACCTGTGGGTTCCTTCTTSGCCAGCGCTAACGGAGGGCTGGTGTTAATTAAAAAAGTGGAAAAAAGTAAACTTTCAGCGTATGTGTAGTGGAGCTGCTTGCAGGTTTCCACCCRTGCATGGTTCCTGCATCCTACCCCAGCAGCCTGGGACTCCTTCTCGTCAGCTCCTTGCTCCGGAGATMGCAGTTGTATAGATGACCCCCAAGTGCACCTGGACAGCGTACGGCCACGTCAGCAGTGCCACCTTTCACGGCCAAAATTTCAAGGCTACTTAACCAACTGAAACCTCTTAGAAGCTGCCTTGATATGAATATTGATCTTCACATTTAACTCTGCTTTGCCCAGTTGATATCTCCCAGGCTGGTGTTCCGGAGCACG
Organism: Oceanodroma leucorhoa; assembly: GCA_030449065.1. NCBI lineage: Eukaryota > Metazoa > Chordata > Aves > Procellariiformes > Oceanodroma > Oceanodroma leucorhoa. The sequence continues at coordinate 1,481,469 of JASVER010000082.1, read as the reverse complement.
AGCACGCTGCAGGACCACGGCTGGCTTTGGGAGCAGGGTTTTAGGGGGACACCAAAAAACCTCGGTGCTGAAGAGCTTGTTCTAGCGCATTAGTTTAGATTTTGCGTTAAGACTTGCTTATTATTTCTGCTAGTTATGTCTCTAATGAGGTGAGACGTGCCATATGTTGTCCGTAGGGAGGAAGCGCCGCAGGTGGGGCGGGGGCCGGCCCGGTGGGTAGATGCTACGTGGAAGAGCCTCAAACTGCTCCTCTGACCTGGTGAGCCAAAATGCCGGCTGATCTGGSCGTGCCGCGGGCGTTGGTGCCCACATCATGCCACGGAGCCATCTACCCACCGGTGGCACCTTCTTGCTCTTCATCCGTTCTTGTCTTCTCCAGCTCCCAGCAGTTTTTCCTACCTTCTCCTCCTTGCCTTCTCTTACCCCCGACAGGTTTTTGCTCCAAAAGAGCACGATTTTGGGGCCGGGTCCAGCCGTGCGGCTCCTSTGCCTCTCTGCAGGAGAAGCATCTCTGGCCCCGATCTGAGCAGGCCAAGCTGGCTGCGCGGAGCAGCAGTTTGAAACTAAACCGTATCATGGTGCAGAAATATTTATTGGCGAGTCCTGAACTTAATTTGAACAGGGCTCTGCTGTTTAAACAATTGTTGGAGCCATAAACCAGAAGCCCTTAATTATGGCTAATTATTTTCTGCGGTGAATCTATATGCAAGCTCATCAGCATGAGGTCTCCTCTGAAATGCACCAGTTGCGTGTTCAGGCATCATCCAGCCTGAATGTCCCTAATAAAATAAGAGGCAGAAGTGTTGCCGCTGGCCTGGCTGCCTGGCCAGGCAGGAGCCTGCCTGCCTGCTGCCTGCCTGCAGTTTCTTTAAAATCGGAGGGTCGGGGCAGGGTGCAGGAGCCTGGAGGCTCCCCGGGCAGRCGGCTGGGGACCCGAGGGCAAGCGAGAGCAAGACAGGAGCAGTTTGGGATGTGGACTTTAAACTCTCCGGCATTTCGGGTTTGTTTAAAAACCACTTAGGTAAATATTTGTGAAGCAGTTGGGATCCGGCTGCGGGGTCGGTCGGCGCTGCTGCAGCCATGTGGGTTGGTCTCCGGCCTCCCGTGGACCTCATCCTTCCCACGGYACGAGGCACGTCCATCCTCAGCCCCGTCGAGGAGATGGCAGAGGCAATGCAAGGCGCTTGACGTCATCACATGGGCTGTGTTTCCCTAGGGTTTGGGGTAAAAATGGGTGCCTAGAGGTCTGTCCCTTGGGACATACCGGTGTGATGCTTTGGTGGGACACACTTAGGACAGGCCTCCTGGTGAGGCTGCTGCGTGCATCCCAGGGATGTCCCTTCTGWGCCACCCAGGGCACTTTTGGGGGTTGATGGTGGCCTTGTCTGCTGAACCTGGAGTTCCTGCCTTGTGCACCCCTGGGGGAGAGCGGCTGCTGGGGGAGGGTCCCGCTGGGGACCCACGGCACGTGCCGGGGTGGGTAGGTCCTCGCAGCACTGTGGCTTGCTAACGCCGCTGGCTCGGGAGGATGCCACGGCAAGGATGGCATGGCAGGGATGGCATGGCAGGGATGGCATGGCAAGGATGGCAGGGTGGGAGGATGGCATAGCGAGGATGGCACGGCAAGGATGGCATGATGGGAGGATGGCAGGGCGAGAATGGCGTGGCAAGGATGGCAGGGCGGGAGGATGGCACGGCGAGGATGGCGTGGCAAGGATAGCAGGGCAGGAGGATGGCAGGGCAAGGATGGCGTGGCAAGGATGGCAGGGTGGGAGGATGGCAGGGTGGGAGGATGGCAGGGCAGGAGGATGGCGGGGCAGGAGGATGGCAGGGCGAGGATGGCAGGGCGGGAGGATGGCACGGCAGGGCGCGGGGAGAGCGGTCCAGGCTGCCTGTACACAGCAGCTGTCAGCGCTGCTGCCTGCGCCCGCCCGGCCCCAGCCTCTTCCTCATGGCACAGATGGTTTTAACACTTTCCTGGGCCTTTTTTTGTCTATAATTAACTCTTGTTTGCAAGTGGGAAGACACTTCTTTCCTTTTGGCAGAGCCATCAAACTCTCCTCGGCGGTGTGCTTTTTTAAAGCCATCGTGTATCTATCCCCCAACCACAGTCTGTTGTTTTTACCAGGCTCTTTTATGGCTCTGGGCTGCCCCCCCTTTTTTTTTCCCCTTGCTCTTGCCCGGAGGTAAAATCCGCAGGGATTGCAGGCGGAGGAGGCCCCAGCTCCGGGAGGGGAGTTAACGAATCCGGCCAAGGCGATACAAAAGCCGGTGTCTGGGGAGGGGGAAAGATTGAGGGGGCCCTTCCCTGCACCAGGAGCCTTTGAACCCCCCCCGCAGCTTTGTGYGGCTTAGCAGGGTGCTGCCTGCACAAAGGCCCCTCGTCCCTGATGTCGCTYCCATGCCATGGCTGGGAAGAGTTTTCCCAGGAGGGTCTGTTGCCCACTGAAACACTGGTGGGTGCGGGGGGCTGCTGYGGTGGGTGCCCCGTCTGGCTGGGACAGGGGGAGGGAGAAACCCCGCAGACCACCGGAGCTCTGCCGGCACGGCACGGGGGATCTGCAGGGTGCCCCAGGAGGGGTGGGCAGGGGAAGGGCGTCCTCTCCAGCTTGTACCGAGGCTTAGAAAAACTAACTGGAGTGCCACGGGGCATCCTCTGCCTTTCGGGGAGCTCGGGGTCTGCCTGCGGCTCCCCATGGGGTTTGGGGGTGTTTCGCTCCCAGGGAGGCGAAGGGCAGCGGCCATCAGAGCCGGGAGGTTGTGGGGTGCTCAGCTTTGGGGACCGAGGAGGGTTCGCTGCGGGGATGGGGCCACAACCTGGCGCCCACGGGCACGTCGCGGTGGAGAGGAGGGGGCTGTCGGGGCCGTGCGGTGTGCCTGGGCTTGCATCGGGGTGTTGTGAGAGCGGCTCTGACTGCGGGGAGCGGAGGAGCTGCTCTTACCTATGGATATCAAATGGTGGATGTACAAAAAGAAAGAGAAAAAGCCCATCAGGAAGTTTGCATCAGCAGTTCCTGGCCGTGACCACCGTGCCCGTCCCCTCCCTCCGCTCATCGTCCCCATCCATCCCTCGGACTCTGCCCACCCACTCTGTAACCAGGTTTTCCCCGGCGCTGCCAGTCTAAACAAGACCTTGCAGTGATGCTCAATGCTCTCGCGTCTCTCCCTCCCCCCTCTGCTGTCTGAAAGCCTGGGGCTCTTTTTTTTTTTTTTTTTTTTTTCCCCTTGCTCTCAAGACTTTTAAGTTTTCCTGCCTCACGTACTAGTTTATTGCTGGGTCAGGGGGCAGAGGTTTGCATGCTGGGTTTATAGGGTCCCTCCAGAGCCGGCTTCAAAAAGCTCCCAGTTCATAAATGGGGGGTTTGTGTTAACCGCCTTATTTTGACAGGGAGAGGTGCTCTTAGAAGTGAAATAATTAATGTTTTGTAAGCTTTAAGGGTAACATAGCTTGGAGTTTCATCTAACCAAACCACTCTGTGAGCATGCAAAAAAAGTGACTAATTTAAAAACCACATTTTTATCAGAAATCCTCCCCTAGCCTGATGTGCACCTTGTCAGGTTGTTCCTTGAGTTATACAACTCCGCAGGGATTTTTCCGCAGGGAAGTTCCGCGGCTCGGCCGTGCCTGGACTGCCACTGCCAGTGGTGCCGAAGCAATGCGGAGAGCTGGTGTTAAAGTAAATAAAACTTGGGGCTACTTTGGAGCAGTGTTTCCTATCCCAGGTAGGAGTAGGCGAGAGAAAGCAGAGCTGGAGGCGAGGTGATAGGGTGAATTCCCTCCCGTCCCATGGATACGCACCTCTTCTCCTTCTCTAGAACATGCCATAATATTTAAAATRCTCTGGAAATAGGACTTTTCCCATTCACCCTCCTCCTCCTGAAAAATTCCAGCCTACCAGGGAAGTTCTGCACCCCCTCCGAGCTAGCTTAGCCCCTGGCTTTTGCCGGGTGCAGAGAAAACCACCAGTTCTTGGGAAGAGCACTGAATTATATGCTGGTTTACRTCAGATTTACTCCTCCTGTCCTTTGCTCTAGCTGCTCAATTAATTTTCAAATGCCTCGAGCAATTACCGGACCGGGGAAACAGTATTTTTGGGGGCAGCATCCACAAATAACTGCAATAAACAAACACTGCTGTTAAAAAAGGGGGGAAAATGGACACGGGGGCTGCGCTCACCTGGGTTTAAAGAGTATTTTTAGTGTGAATTTTCATTGGAAACTGCATGCACGATCTGTTGGGGGGGCTGCTGCAGGGGAGCATCTCACAGGAGGCTGTGGGGGGGCTTGCACCCTTTCCCCACCCATACACCGCTTTTGAGCTCCAAAGCGCTGCTCCTGGGGAATACGGGCTGCGGAGGGGCAGCAGCGGGTGCTTCCCGGGGGCAGGTTTGGGATGTGAGGGCTCCATATGGCTGGAAGGGATTAGCCCAGAGATTAGATGAGCGGAGAGGAGGGGAAAGTTGCTCCAATCCCACTGTCTGCAAAACCCCTCATCTCTGACCCCCGGCAGATATGCAGGGATGATTTCGGGGGACATGTAGCACTGCTTTGGTTTTGGCTGTGCCCCCGGAGCCGCGACCCGGTCTCCGTGCTGCTGGGGGAGAGCGATGGCCATGGGCCAGGGTGGGATCCCGCACCGGCGGGTGATGAGGGAAGCTGGGACTTTCCTCCTGCCGCCACCTCACACCCACATGTTGCRTCTTCCCTTGAGCTCGATGCGTTTCAAACCCGAGCTGTTTGCTCAAGATTTAGGCCCGCCCGGAGAGTGCTGCTCGGTGGTGCTCGGTGCTGCACCGCACTGCTCRGGCAAACCCGCTCCCCAGGGATACGGCACTTGGGAGGTCGCACGTGGTGTGACCTAATCAGCGGCTGTCCGGGGCTCGGGGAGTGTTGGCACTGCTGCTGCCGGGATGCAGGGATGCAGGATGCTCTGCAGCTCCATAGGTCCTCAGCAAAACCTTGCATGGATGCCAGGGTGCAGGATGCTCTGCAGCTCCATAGGTCCTCAGCAAAACCTTGCATGGATGCCAGGGTGCAGGATGCTCTGCAGCTCCATAGGTCCTCAGCAAAACCTTGCATGGATGCCAGGGTGCAGGATGCTCTGCAGCTCCGTACCTGGGCAGCACTTAGGTGTAAAGCACTGCATGGAGGGCAGAATATTTTTACCATTGTTAAAACATCACCCTGGACATGGTAGGAATCGTGCTGAGGYGCGATGGCTTTTCTCCATGCACGCCGGCGAGGGCGTCACTCAATCGCAAAACCCATCTTGCTTGGGATTGGGGTTTGCTAACAGCTTTCCTCGTGATGTCCCGGTGTTGCCGTCCCAGTAAAGGCTTATTGAGGGCTGGGTTGGCTCTGGGAGCACGACCACAGCCTCATGAAGGAMTTCCAAGCCCATACTTGCTTCTTGGGATGCATCAAGGGTGCAGAAACCAGGTGGGCTCGTTATGGCAATGCTCCCAGGAGGTTGGGTGCTGTAGGGTGGGTGCTATAGGATGGATCCCATAGGATAGGTGCTATTTGGGTGRTGGGGAGGACAAAAGCCTATAGCCATCATTGCTATCGAATACAGGAGTCCTCAAAATWGGCAATAAGTCCATCCGTCCTGGTTAATTAGGGCTCTGATGGGCTGCCCTGTCTGGCCGCAGCAGTGCCGGCTGCTCCCGTGCAAAGTCCGCCRCCTTCCTCCCCATCCTCCTCGCCAGAGTTTATACGAGGTGCCGGACTTTGTACCCACTCAGCAAGTCACAGCACGTTTTTAAGTCAGCTGCCACCTCCGCCTCAATTTAAGGCATTTCCATCCCTCCRCCAGCATATTTAATAGAAGATGCTATGCAGAGAAGATGCTACGAAGCATCTTCAAACATCAGCAAAGCCACTTTTGTTAAAAATGTTGATTTTTTTTAACCTGCCGCTTTGTTAGAGGAGGGGATTTGATTCTTTATTTTTTTATTATTATTTTTCTATTTTTTTAATTTTTTTTTTTTTTTAGTGGAAGAGTGGAAAAACTTTACTCTTCACAGATCAGCGGGCACATCCATCAGGGGCCGCTGCGAGCCGAGACGGATGCTTGGCCACCTCCGTAGGTACACAAAGGCCGTTTGAACGCCTGCGAAAGGTTACGGCGGCGCTTGAAAAGCGCCGCCGTAACCTTTCGCAGGCGTTCAAACGGGTTTTGTGTTATTACATGAAGATGGTGGCCATCAGCATCTTGTCAGGAACGGGCAGATGGCGTTCACCTGCTCCGGACCAACTTCTTTCGCCCTTTGCCTTTGGTGTCGGGGAATAATACCGGGGCAGCTGCTAGCAGTAAAATAGGCTTAAGCAAATGGGATATTTTGGCATTCAAGTGCATGACAAGAATGGGAGTATTTGCATTAATTCCCTCCTCTCTTTCCCTGCGGCGGGAGATGATGGAGAAAATGGGGATGTTTTCCCGCGGGGCAGAGCTGGGTCCCGGTCTTCTCCGGCTGGACCGGGAGGGGGGAAGTGCTGGATGCAGTGCCGGGGTGTCGATGCTCCATCCCGCAGCATCCCACTGCCCGAACAATGGAAATGGGTGTTTTTCAGGGGAGGTGACAGTGTTTCCCACTGCACTGCAAAGGCAGGCATGGGGGGAATCTCACCCCCTTTCCTAGATCCAGATGAAGGTACCGGGCATCACTTTCTCCCCATCCAAACTCGCAGCTTATTTGGTATTATTTTTGATTGCAAACAGCAACCGATGAGATCGGCTAGCTGAAACGCAAGGCAGCAAAAATAAAAAAAAAAAAAAATAAAAATATATTTCTAATCCACACACATCTTTAACGGGGAAGTCACTGCCAGGCGCTGGATGCCTTCAGGGCGTTCTGCGGTGTGCCCGTTAGCCGACGGGATTGGCAATATCCTCGTTAGTTGTCAGTAAATCCTTTGGACAAGTTAAAACTATGTTTTTTCAAATGCACGTGGTGCAATGGCGTGGTGTTTTTCTAAAGCCGCGGATTATATATTTTTTTCTCTTTTAAATTAGATTACCAATTTAAATCTAGTTTTTCTTATAACCCCTTCCAAAATTCTCTTGGCAATTTCAATCTGGAAGGAGGCAGAGGAGCGGTGATTTGGACAGGCGCTGGGAAGCAGAAATCGGGCTGCCAACGCCAGCAGCCTCCCTTGCACCTCATCGCCAAATTATTACTATTTTTTTGAGAGGGAGGCAGTATTTTTCCTTAACCTGGGCTTTTCAAAGGCTGGTAAAAGAGAGGACTTGATTTCGGCCGCGGTGCTCAAGGCAGGGGTGGAAGGCGAGCCGGCACACGTACCAACAAGCATCCAGCCATGCAACCCCACGTAATTACACCCCAGCGGCAGCGGTGCGAAGCGAGGGGCGTCACGGGGAGTAAACACCCGTCTGCTTTAACCATCACAACTTTGCAGAAAACTCCATCAAATTACCTCTCCCGGCGGCTTTGCTTGCTGGGGCTATTTCCCTTCTGGTTTTAAAAATAATCATAATTTTACAAAATCTGAAATTAATCTGTAAGCTTTGCATAAAGCTTGTGTAGGTACWTCAGGAACAAATCCAGGGGGAACCGCAAAGTGTCCGGTGCAGGAGAAAATACAGGTTGTCGGTGCAAGGAGCTGCACGGCGGCGGTGGCCGGGCGCCCCTTGGTAGAGCCGAGCATCCCACGCTGATAGATGATCGGTAGATTAATAGTCCTAAGCAATTGCATTATCTAATGAAAATTTTATATAATTATTTTATATAACTTTTTTGGCAGGTGAACCCTGAAATGGATGGTATTGATTGCTGGAAAAGAGCCTGGCCTGTCTGTTGCTAGAATTATTAGAGGAGAATTGATAGTAATTAATACCTGTGTATTTACCGCATTTTCCAGGCTGCTAATTGCACGAGATCCATTTGAGCTGTTTGGCAGTGGGGAGGGTTCGTACGCTGGTTTTAAGGTATGGGCTGGACGTGGGTCTTGTGCCGGGGAAGATGCCAGCAGCTCTCCCRCTGCCGGCACCGAGCTGGGACCCCGGCTTCACCTTTGCTCCAAGCTGGGAATGGGGGGGCTTGGGGATGCCCATGGTAAAGCATCCCTAAATACCAGGGATGGGGTGCATCCGTGCACCCAAYCCTGCGGCATGAAGCACCTCTGCAAAGCCTTTCCTAAGTCAGGGGAAGCACTACCAGCAAGCCYGGCTTAACTTCCCAGAAGTTTCCCTTTGTAAACCTTTCCGTACACACGCGCGTGCAAAGCCGAGCCTAATTGCATTTAGTCTGTTTTACACCTCCCGTGCTTATCCCTTCCCTTTCCCCCCCCCTCCCTTTAATTCGGTTGCTGTGAAATTTTTGCAGCCCTGCCAAGTTATTTCCTTGGGATATATTTAGAGAAAGCCAGCTCAGCAGAGAGCGCTGGGTGTTTGCGTAAGGATGTTTGTAAATGTTAGCAGGAACGCTGTCGAGCTGGCRGAGCAGATGTCCGCGAGATGCTACCAAGAGCCTTATTTACAAACTTGTAAATGACTGAAGGGGTTTCCTTCCCGGGGATAAGGGGGACGCCGATTTAAGAGATTAAAATCCTATTGTTTCGTGGCCAGAGCTGCTGTCTCAGATTATCCTTTACAAGGAGGGGGGGGRAAAAAGCCCCGTATTAGCTTGAAACAGCATTCAACTCTTGTGCCTTTTTTTTTTTTTCTTTTAAAGCTCAGGGAAAATACGGGGCTGGGGATTGTTTCTTTCTTTTTAAAGGAGGGGAAAAAAGTGGCTGAGTGTGGCTGTTCCCGGCCAGGGTGTACGCTGGCGCTTTGTGTGCCGGGGCTTCCCGTGCCGGGCGGCTCGCAGGTGATGTATTTAAAATAAGCACAAAAAGCTTGWGCTATCATAGAAGTATAATTAAGCTGAACTTAGATGCGCAGCTTGGTGTCCCACAGGAGCACGGTGGTGGCGTTTGGATGGTATGCATGGTGATACTGCTACAAGCCCATTGAAATCTATTTTTTTATATATCTTCCTCTTGCTAATACGCAAAACTTCATGCCAGCGTCCTTTTACCTTCTCTTACCCTAAAATAAACCAAAACCAGTTTGTTTTCTCTCCTGGAGCATCCAGCCAAGTGGTTTGCACTGGAGGATGCAAGACGATTTCTGGCGTACCCTGGCTGGGGAGCACGGCATGCCCCAAAAACACCCTGAGCCCACCCGAGAGGCTCTGCAACCACCGTGGTTTTGAAGTGGGTGCCACGGTGGGTGCCCGCCGCCGGCACGTGGGCTGGCGATCGCACTCRCATCAGCTGCAGCGGGCTGGTGTTTTATTTATTTTCATGCACTTTGATGCAACGCAGATGCTGGCACCGACCCGCGGAGGGGACTGATGCGGGAGAGCATCTGAGGGCTCGGTCCGGAGGAAGCGGTCGGCGTGCCGTCCTCCCGGGCGTTAATCAGGTTACTGCGAGGTGTGGGAGGGTTCTATTATTAAATTGAAAAACTGGCTATATAAGATGAAGGCAGCTTTAACAAGATGAAAAGGCTTAACTGGAGTCCAATTAAATTGCCTATTACCTGTTTACGCAGCCTGCTTAAGTCCTGACCTGCACGCTGATTTTTTCCTTAGGCTCCAAAGCCTGTGCTCTAGGCAAAAAAAATAAAATCAAAGGAGAGAGATAGATACCAGATCCCTAACATGTCCTGAGCGTCCCCGCACGCTCGTACYGGAGGCAGCTGCCCTCGAGTGCCTCGTGCTGCTCCCGCTGCGGCTGCGAGGTGTGAGATGCAGCCAAAATCCTCCGGTCCACCCTTCTGGAGAGGGCAGCGAGGGCAAAAACGTCTTGAGCCAAAAAAGCAAGTATCTGGCTATCCTTAGTTTGGTTTTAGGTCTGTGCCATGAAGATATTTCTGCTCCCCCCATCTCGCTGTGGGGTTGATGGAGGCTGGGGCTGGCAGAGCGGCCGGTGCTGGTGATGCTTCCCACGARGGGAGCGTCCTCTCTGCTGCCCGCCAGCGCCTTGCACCACTGTTTGGAGGTTATTTTTATTAAAAAAAAAACCATGTTTGGTGAAAGCCGGCCGCGGGAGAGCTGCGCAGCTGCCTGCACGACCCGAAGCTGCTCGCCCTGAGCGTGCCGTGGGGACACCGGCTCGCGTTTAATGGCAGAGTAAATACCGCTGACGGGAACCTGTTTTTCGTAGTTAATAGAAACCATCACTTGTGTTGGTGAAGCGTGGCGGGTTTGGGCGGGAGGCAGGCTGGGGCTCGGCTGATGCCGTGCCACCCCGCAGGGTATCGTCGTGCCGCGGCGCTGGGAGCCTTGCGGGATGGGATGCATCGGGGTGCAGCGCCTTAGCCCACCTTCGAGATGCTMTTGGAGGTGGCTCAGGCTTGTCCGGCGATGGGGATGAGGAGGAAGAATCCCGTTGCAGCATCCCGTGTGGACAGCGCATCCAGAAAGCTCCCCGGCTTCCCAAACCTTCCCTTGTTGGGTGCTGCCTTTTATTACGGGGGGTAYCCTGGGGCTGGGCTCTGGGAGCAGCGGCGTGCTGCCGCTGGCGGTGATTTCAGCCCATCAGCTCTGCGCTGGCTGCTCTGGTTTTTAAATTCAGCCCCCGAAACCCTCTCGGCCTCGGTGGTGCCTCACAGCTCCTCTCGGGTCGAGTCTGCCGCAGGGCGGGGGGCAGGAAACCGCTCGCCGCACCCTGCTCTCGGCAAACCTTCACGCCTAGCAAAGACCTAAACTCTGTATTGAAGAAAGTAAATAAATAAAAACACCACTCCGCGGCTCCTCCCAGGGCTGTGGGACGAGCGGAGGTGAGCTGTGTTCCCGGCTCAGCCAGCCTGGGAAGGCAAATTCGGGTGACACCAAAATGCTCGCGGGGCAGCTCGGGCTGCTCCAGGGGCCGGGAGCTGCTCGGTGCAGCCGCGCCGGTGCCTCTTCCCTGCCGCTCTTAAATTAATACAGCGGAATAACCTGGTTTCTTCCTAAGGATTAGGTTAAGAAAACAAGACGATTTTAATAGCCCTTTTACATCCTACATAGTTTTTAACTGAAAAACCTAACTGGTTTGGCAGCGCAGCCAAACGGCCCATCTTTTCWTTTTCTTTTTTTCCCCTGYTTTTCCCCCATAACCTGATGCCAGCGGTCCTGCACGAGCGGGCTCCTACCGATAATTCAAGTGCCCAGCTCCTGGCTGTGCTGTTTTGTCCGATTTCCATCGCCTCCTGACCTCCATCCTTCTTTATTTGCAAAGCTACACTCGCAGGCAGCGGTAATAAATCAATTAATGACTCTGATGAATCGTTTAATGGCTGACAAAATAACACTACAGTCAACAGCTTGGATCTCTACAGCAGTACCAGAAGACGCTGGTTGACTCAGGGTAGGGAGACGAAACAGAGACTGTTAGCTCAATTAGTGCAATTAGTGTGCGATTTAAAGGCTTAGACGGCATCTGCTGGCATACCGAGCCGGTGTGTTAACTGAGAGCTTCGGTTTGGAAGCGAAACGTGGAGATCCAGATTGTCATCGCTCCTCTCGCTTCCACCAAAAAAGGGGAAAAATCCAGCGTATATGGGGGGGRRRAAAAAAATCTATATATATGTATGTGTGTGTATATATCTATATATGCGTGCCCCAGGAACTGCATTTTGTTTCCAGCATGGAGCAAATTTACCATCTAATAAAAGGCAAACGAGCCGGCGTGCTGGCTGTGCCGGAGCTGTCCTCGCTTATCTCCGGCAGCGGTCCCCAACATGCTTTGGTGGAAGGAAATTTGGGGCGTCGTGTGCCAACGGGGACCTTCGCGTGGCAGGACGTGCTTTCGGTTTAGCACCAGCTTGGATGCGGTGGCACCGTGGGCTTCGTGCTCCTGCACCGCGCTGGCACTGCCCGTCCCCTGCCTGCCCCTTCGGCATCTCTGCCTTGCCCGTGCCTGCGCCGGGGGGGCTTGGGGGTGCTTGGATATTCGCCCGGTGGAAGGGGCTCGGCAGGCAAACTCCAGCCGAAATCTCCGGAGTCCCTAAAAAGAGTTTCTTAACCAAAATGGTGAAGTTAAGCTGGGTGGGGGGAGCTGGGAAGGCAAACATTCCTGGTTTTTTTTAAATTGGTGCTGGAAAGCCCTTGGGGTTTGGGTGCTGACCCTTGGGGTTTGGGTGCTCACCCTTAGGGTTTGGGAAGTTTGTTCCCACTGTCTTTTTGTCCCCTTTTTCTTCCTTTTCTGGCGCATCCCCGGGGTTTTGCAGAGCTGCTCCAGCCGCGGCTGCTCTCCCATCGCTTCGGCAGGGCTAAAGGTGCCTCGGTGTTTACCTTAGCGGCGGTGATGGGGAGGGGAATAAAAAAGAAATAAAATGTCACTTCGCAGCCTTGTAAATCATTCATCAAGGGCTGACCAATTTGGCTCCCATCCTAYAATATGCTCAGGGCACTTGTGGGTTTTTAATTACCGAGTTCTGCCAAGCGCCACATGTGCGAGGAACTTTAAATCCCCGTTTACACCGCGAAGGCATAGGTGAGGTTTCGGGGTGTTTAGCGCGGAAAAATACTCTGTGGTTTTGTGGAAAAATGGGCATTTTGCTTGAAGATTTTCTTTGGCTGCTTTGCCCTCCTCCCTCCACTCCCTGGTGCAGAGGGAAGGAGAAGGGCAGCGTACTTTCCCCCTGGATCCCATCCTCACTCCCCACTGCTTTGGGATCCATTTTGCTTTGGGAGATTCCCCCAGCAAAGGATTATGGTGTGTTGGAAATCTCTTGAAACCATAAAATATCACCTTGGCAGCTTTATTGCGGCGCTCGCCGCCTTGGGAGAGAAGCGTTTTGCGTGATAGAGGGTTTAATAAAGGAAATTCCAAATGGGCTCGCTGCAGTTTGGGGCTCGGTCTTATATATTTTTGCATTAAGAACCGTCATCTGCTTTGCAGAGAAACTGCAATATGTTCATGGCCTTGGATTAAGATTTGGTTTTACTTTTATAGCTGACCCACTTGGGGGGATGGAGGGAGGGGGAGAACTGGATTCGCTCCCTCTCCCGTCTATTTTTGCTGCCGTCTGATGTATAAAAAGAGCCTGGAACGGGCAGGCTTATTTTTCCTGCCAGGACTTTTTTTTATTAACTGTAAAAACACTCAGATCTGGCCTTTGCTGCTGATGTGGGGAAGGCTGCTTGGGATGCCTCGTTCAGGGGATCAGCAGGAGCATGGCATGGGCTGGGCCTGGGGGCGCAGGACCCCGTAGCCACAGGGGTACCCAGTTATTTCGCAAAAAGGGTCTCTTTTTGGGGAATCAGCCTGCGCTGTCGTCTCTGGCGCTTGCAGCTCTGAGRTGCTGGGGTGGAAAAAGCAACCACTGGGCTGGCGTGGTCCTGGCCTTCATCCCGCATCCTGCACGCCGGCTCCTGCCGGAGAGCGTGATGGAGGGGGGCACAAGGGGTGGCCCCAGGGAAGGCACAAGGCAGCGGTTAGCCTGATGCTCTCCTGCCTCTGCAAGGCTTTCTGGTCCAGAATGGCGAGATTCCCAACCAGACATTGGGATCCCACCTTGGCAAGCCTTAGTCCTTAATAATAATCCTTAATTTTCCAGGCTGCCCAAGTCCTGACACCATGGCTTGCCCGCTCTGCTCACGTCTCGCGGTTGTCGCTGCGTCGGATGCAGTCGGGGGCCGGGGCTGGCTTGGCTGCTGTCGGGACACGGGGTTCGGTGGGGTTGGGGTGCTCCAAGCTTTGGGGTAAGACCAAGCCTGAGCAGGCTCACATGTACCCCATCTGCCTRTGGGGTTTCCTTGGTGGAAAATTTTTCCACCGATTTTTTTCRTGGTGGACTACTTTCCTTGGCCCTGCCATGTGGTTTTAGGTGGGTAAGTCCATCRTAAAAAATTGTGGAGGGAGTAGTTCAGTGATCCAAACCCAATTAATATCACWGAGGCTCCCTTGTAACTGCCCTGGGAATGGGGGTTCATTTGGTGATGGGTAAAGGAGAGGGCACTTCAGCGGCACAGGTACCGTGCGTAACCCAGCAAGGACATGTTGTCAGCAGTGGTCTTTAGGGAGAGATCTTTTTCTTACCATTTTCTTTCTGGGTAGGAGCCTCCCATCACACTGGTGCTTTCCCAGCGCTGCCAGCTCCGCAGTGCAGTGAGAAAGTAAATACGAAAAGAGATGCTGAGCAGGAGCGAGCGGGGTGTCTGGGTACCCCGTGTCCGCCCCCGTCCCTCCTTTTCGGGGCTGGAGCCGCTCAGGTGGCTCATCCTGGGGAGGTGTGACACCACAGATCAGGTTCAATGAATTTGGAAATTCATAACAAAACCTTGGCGTGCTGGTGAGGTCAGGGAAGCGTCTTTTTCGGAGGGTAGAACCGAACTGGCAAGTGCACAGAGGGAGGTGGGGTAAGAAAAGCATTTAAAAGCCTCAAAACAGCTTTTGCCTGAAGTGACGCGTTGGATGAGGCTCCTGGGTGGATTAACGAGACTAAATGCCTGGGTAAATGAATAAATAAGCCCCAGAATTATCCCCAGTTTTTGCGCGGCCATCTTCTCCATGGGCAAATTGCAGAGGCCGGTGCCCCTCCGGCTCCGAGCACCTCTGCTTGTTCCCCCGCAGGGGGAAGATGCTCGGGGTATGGGGAGCGATGCTCGGGGCTCTGGAGGTAACACGCTAATTGACTCCATGTGGTGTGGCAGGGGAGACGGCTTTTTTAATGTGTTTTTTCCTTAACTCCAACTCAAACCCACCGTGTTTGTCCTGGTTTTGTTCCCTGCAGAGTGCAGCTGCCGCCCCGAGTCCCGTGCTTGGAAACATTCCCCCGAACGACGGGATGCCCGGGGGCCCCATCCCGCCCGGTTTCTTCCAGGTAGGCTGCCGCTCCTCCCCATGCTCGCCTCCACACCGCGCACGTGTTTGCTTACGCTCTGGGTGTCAGCGCTGTCGTGCCTGTGTTTTTTTTCCAAGRGAATGCTAGGGAAGCAGCATGCCGGCGTAGCTGACCTGTCTAGGAATAACTTGTGTTCTGCTGTCCTTCCACGTTTGCTTTCTATTTTTTGTGGCCTTAAAGCAAATTTCTTTTTTTGCTCGAAGAGGTTACTGTGTATTTACAACCAATGTTTTTTTCCAAAGCTGCTTGGTTTGTGTTTGGGTTGGGATTGTGTTTGTTCTTCGGTCCTAACAGACGTGCATAATTGAAAACATTCTGGATTTTGATTCCTGAAACTTTTCCCCCCCCTCTGGTTAACCGCTTGATTTTTTCCAAATGCAATCACTGAAAGCATTAACAAACGCTGGCTGCGGCTGCAGGCAGGAGCCAGCGCCAGCCAAGTCCCCGAATGCCATGGAGGCACCTTGTAAGCAAATACCTAGCAAAGTCCCCTCGCTCCTTCCTTCTCCCACGCCGAGCTCTGACYGAGGAGGGGTAACGTCTGTTTGGAGCGACGCTGATGGAAAGGATCTCAACAATCACACAGAAAAGGAATTTTCAAAACTTGAACCGGGGGGGTTTTTGGGGGTTTCTCTGGAATCTCTTTGCATGGCACGAGCCACACTGGTTTGCAGCGGCGTAAGCTCTCGGTGCATTAAAATCTTCCTTCTTGAGGAAGAAACACTTGTTCGTGTAACAAATGGGATAAGAGTTGAAAGGAATATTTGTTTTGGCAAGCTGCTTTTTTGTAATCTGGACTTGTGATTTGTATAGGGGAGAACTTCTCGGGCAGTAGACAGGCGGACTCGATAAGGGGCTTGTGATTTATTGTGGCGATATCTGAGCCCGATATCACCGTTTGTGTGTATATGGGAGGGGGGAAGGAGGGTCCTGTCCTTTTTTTTTTTTAAGAGAGATCCCATTTCCTGAACATGCTTCTGACAAAAGTAAGAATATCCGATATTGATCGGGAACCCTAAAACAGGCGAATCTTGCAGCAGCGCTCAGCGGCACGGGGTGAAGCCAACAGCAGAGATGCTATCTCGCAGGTCATAGCTGCTGCCAGCAATTCGAGTGCCAAGCTGCTGCTTCCAACAAATGTGTCTCCAAAAGTCCTGATCTCGCCCCACGGCAAAGATGACTGTCCTTTGGGGCTCCTGCTTCACGCAGAGCTGCGAGGGCTGCGAAACTGGCACCAAGTTAGGGCAAGGCTTCAAGTGTATGGGTTGGCTTTCCCCGAGGGGGGAAGGTGAGGAAGAGGAGTCGCATCTCCCCAGACGTGCTGTGCATGCTCCCATCTTGACTCTTCCCGTTGACAGCCTCCAAGCTGTGCCCCCTGCTTTCCTTTCTGCCTTCCCATAGCATTTTTGCACGGAGGGTCCGATGCAGGAGCAACCAACCCGTCCCAGCTCCCTACCTCTCGTGCGGCTGGACCAGGAGCCACTGGGGAGGGAGGGGGCTCAAAAGCAGCCCTGCTTTCTTAGGACCATTGGTGGGGGGAGCCCTGAAAATCCAGCAGAAGTAATGGCACCGGTGCAGGTGTCATGTACGGGGATGCTGCCCGTCCCCGGAGCTGCCGGAGGGAAGAGAGGGACGGGTGCCGATCCATATGGCTCGCATGTGACATCTCAAGAGCCTGCCTTTCCTGAAAGCCCTCCAACATCTGGTTTCTCCTCCCAGCCCTGGGGATGGAGAGGAGGAGGGGAAAAGAAAAATCCCACCTTTTAACACAGCCTGAACATCGCCCCCGTGAAAGCCCATCTGATTTATTGCGGGTGCTTGGAGCTCCTTCCAGCTTCGGGAGGTGCTGGAGACCAGCTCTTGCAGAGGTGGGCTGGTGGCTCAGCGGTGAGCCGGTCGCAGCTCGGGGGTAATTTCTTATCTCTGTAGGAAGTGGCGTGCCAGCCGTGGGAGCGGATGAGGTTCCTGGTGGTACCACCCCAGCCAGTGCCTTCCCCGTGCCAGGAGACTGGATGGAGAGGGCTTGGGGTTTTCAGCATCTCGCTCTTCTGCACCGTACTACAGGCACCAGGGACCTGCAGGGATATCCCTGAGGACAGCAGGCATGGGGTTTTGAGAGGTTTTAGAGGGCCCAATCCTGTCCTGGCATGGTGGAGCATCACATCAGGAGCTGAGAAGGGAGTCGCCAGCAAAGCTCAGGTTACAGAAACCCCATGCTGCCGCCCTGGGGGGGTGCATGAACCCCTCCAGCCCCACGCATTCGGATGTGCGCCGCTGTTCGGCAAAGGGAAAAAATGATACGGACCATTCCTGGGAGCTAGCAGCCCAAAAACCCACAGGAGCGAGCTTGGAGGAGAAGTGATGCACCGGGAATGGGAGAAGAGAGGAGGAGCCCAGGCTGCAGCGCCCGTCCGCAGCCGCCGTCTTACAGGGAGAGTCCCTTCCCCACCCTGGGGCTCAGCAGTGACCTTCGGGCTGGGCGAAGTCTCCCAAAACCTTCCCAAAACGGTGGGAAAGGAGAGGCCCTGGGCGCCCTTGGGTTGCCAGGGCATTGCGTGGTGCCAGCCGGCGGCACGGCATCGGGCTGCGCTCCAGACAAAAGGTGGCCGGGTTGACTGCTGGCGTGGGTAGATGCTTTTATTTAAATCTCTCTCTTTGTCCCTTTGAAATGAGCAAACAAACCCTCTGCTCATCCTCGTAAAGGTCATCGGAGGCGTTCCTGCTTTTGTTTTGAAAGCTGGATTGATGCCGGGGTGCAGATCCCTCAAAGGAGGGACAGGGGGGTGCCAGGGAAATGTAGAAAGGAAAATTAAAAATTGAAAGCAATTAATACCACACCTTCCTACCACTAAATAAATGGGGAGGGGGGGACCCAGTCAGCCACCCCCTGCCGTGGCCGTGCCTCCTCTCCCCAGTGCGAACTCCCTGCGCCGCCCCGTACCCCGCACGCTGATGAAATGGAAAGTTGACCATAAATCAATGTCGGCGGCTGCGTTAGCTATGCATCAGCGGCTCGGCGCCGAGATGCACCAAAACAAAGCGCCGGCTGCTCGGTGTTCCCACACTGCCCCCTAATGCAGAGAGACCTCGGGAGCCGGGGAGGACGGGGGGCTCCGGAGCCCGGGGGGCTCTCCCCGACAGACACCCCCTGCCTTCCCCACCTCTCCTCCCTGCATCTGGGGGCACGTCTCTTTGGGTAAGGTCGCCCACAGGGGTGAGGATGGTAAAGCCAGGGGCAATAGGAAGGGGTCCATGTTGTCCTGCTCCCTCCTTGGATGCCACCATTTTCCCCCTGCTCGGCTGTCCTGACGTCTCAGTGGGATTTGCCACCGCTCCGCGGGTGCCACCAGCTACGGTCAACCAGCTCCAGCGAGATGGCACAAGAGCCGCAAAACCAGGGCTGCCCTTCCCAAAATCCCGGGGCAGAGCTCGGTCTCAGCCTTGCACCAGGCAGGGTTTGAAGGAAGGTGGCTTACGAGCTGGAGGAAAGGAAAAGCAAGCATCGGAGAAAGTTTTTTTTCTGGAAGTTTAGTAGGATGCCCGAGGCTTTTGTACCGAGCGTCTGGAGCATATGGTGGGATTTGCAGTCAACTTTCTCTCGGGTGCTCCAGCCAGATGGAGGTGACTGTTCTTGGCTCCAGCTGACACGGGTTTGTTTCCTGAAGAGCTTGTGTTTAACATATTCCTTAAAACCAGGCTTCTGCAGTTGGGAGCCCCAGCTGCAGGCAAGGCAGAGCTCCTGCCCACGGCTGCCTTCCGCCGTCTGTGGGGGAACTTGGCCCGCCTTGCCTTGCCTTGCCCTGCCTTGCCTTGCCTTGCCTTGCCTTGCCCTGCCTTGCCTTGCCCTGCCTTGCCTTGCCTTGCCCTGCCTTGCCCTGCCTTGTCTTGTCCTGCCTTGCCTTGTCTTCTCCTGCCTTGGCTTGTCTTGCCTTGTCTTGTCCTGCCTTGTCCTGCCTTGCCTTGCCCTCTCTTGGGAAGGTGCGGTTGAACCCTCACCCAGCACCACATGCTGGAAGGCGGCCGTGATCCTCCTCTCCAAGGGCACCTGGAGCATCTCTCCTAAAGGCTCCTTCGGGGATATCTTACTTTTTTTGTTGACAACTTGCAAAACTTCCTTCTCCTTTGATAGGAGTAAAGTTCCCAGGCACGTCTTTAATTAAGATCCATCTGATTTATTTTAGTATTTTCTAATGTCAAAACTGGTAGGCAGGGGCAGGTATTTTAAAACGCAAGATGCTTTCCTATTGCTAACTCTAAATTGCCGGTATCTCGTGGCAGCGATGCTTTGCCTTCTCGTACCATCCTGCATTGTTCTGCCACCCCCAGAGGTGCTTGAAAATGTTTTTAAATAGAAAAGCTCTCCCATTAGCTGAAAGTATGTAGCCCATAAAACATGATCCATTTGTGGTGAATTATGCTGGAAACATAAATTGACACACGCAGAGCTATGATCGCTCGTGCCATTTTCCATCTTTAATATTTTACAAGAAGTTTGAGGAGTCGAGCTCGTGAAAGACGGAGTGGAAAGAACCTGATCGCCTGGAAACTCCCCTTAGAAAGCAGCAGCAGCAAACTTCGGTCGTCTGATGGGCCAGGTTGGGATTTTAAAGTCCCCATAGTGTAGAGGGGGAGAAAAAATGAAGCAGAGAGGAGGTTGGGGCAACAAGAACTGTCGGGAACAGTTTCCTCTAACGCCATTTTAGCTGTCCAGGGTTGGTTATTGGTATTTTTTTGAGGCAGCTACAGGAGGGTGAAGCGTAACTCCCCGTGCAAGGCATCCAGTTTGGAAGAAAAAAAAAAAGAAAAAAATAAAAACTCGAGAGGTGGTGGGGTTTTTCTGGTTGGGGAGAGTGCTGGTTTGAGATGAGAGTGAATTAACTGCCGAGCAGGTCCTGCTGGCCCGGCACAGCGTGTCGGATGGAGCTCTGCTGAGGGGACGCAGCGCTCGGGCGTTCGGGATCTGGAGGGAGGTGGTGCGGAGGAAGCAGGACTGTGCGTGCGTTCAGCCTCCTCTTGTAACAGCTCTAGTTAATAACTGCTAAGTACACATTTTTTACGAAAAAAGGGTTGTTCTGTTGGTTGGAGCCCACATGTCATCTCTGCAAAACACTTGTCTCAACCGCCGTGATCCGTCGGGATCATCTGCTGCTTCCTCTGCAGCGAGGGAAACCCGGGCGGAAAAGCAACCGATCCGGCAGGCGTTGCCGGCCGAACGCAAGTCCTGGCCCTGAAACATCTGCAAATATTTACGGAGATAACAATATCCAGAGGGTCTGCGTTTCTGACAGAGCARAGCGGGGGCGCGGGAGGGGGCTGTGGCAGTTGCAGCCCAGAGCGAGCATTTCGGCTGCTGCTGCTCGTTGCTGTTATGAAAAAGAAGAAAAGAATGAAGAAAAAAATGRAAAAAAGCCCCTTTCGGCTCCTCCCTGCCTGCCGAGGCATTTGCACGAGTTGGGCGTCTGCAGTCACGTTATCCAGAAGTCTCTGCCGGGAGCGGTACCACGTGGGATAACGCAATGGCGAGGATGCTGCGAGCTGGCCGGCAAAGCGCGGTGCTGAGCCTGGAGCATCCCGGGGAGGATGAGCATCCACKCTCCGGAGGATGCATTTCAGCAACACAAACAACTGATGCTCTCTGGATCCGATTGCTGCGGGCGATTTTTCTCCAGTGAAAATGCCGCCGTGTCTCTTATAGGTGCTTTTTCTACAATAACCAAACTCCGCTTGCTCCGAAGGCTTTGAATGCAGCCCCAAAGCCTCACCTCTGGGCCCAGCCGGGGTGCGTGTAGGTGGCCATGTCCCCCGTGCATTCGATACCTGTTAACCCCACGCCCTCACACGCCGGGGGATGCGAGAGGGAGGACGTCAAGGGTTTAATCAGGGGGTTAATAACTTCAGGATGGGGTCTGCATGCCTGTCCAGTCAGTACCTGGATAACAACGACCTCTTCCTTGCAGCGCAGCGAGGCAGGCGTTATGGAGGACCTGTTGACTCTTGCATTGATGGGACTTGAGGGTTGGCCTCTGCGAGTCCTGGTTTGTCCTTTCCACTTGGTTTCATTGCTCATTCACCTTTGCCAATCTTCCCTACCCCAAATCCTGCAGCTGTGACATGTAGGAAGGGCTTTGGCGGTGGCCAGACCTCGTTGAGGGGTGCTGTCCTCCATGAAGCAGTGGTGGAAGGTGGCAGCTGCCCCCGGTGCGGTTTGCATTCACAAACCACCTCAGAAGCAAAAATAAGTCAAGTTTCATGCATGGAGRTGACTTCTGCTAAAGGTGGTTGATGCTACAGTTGGACCACAGGGGTTTGTCTTCTCCACTGTGGTGGGATGTGGATGGAGAAGGCAGTTGTGTTGGCACCGGGAGGGTTGTCCTGARGTGCTGTGACCTCTTCCAGCCAAGGTTTTCCAGGCAGGAGGGGCAGAGGCTGGTTGCCTTTGGCTCCTGGAGAATAAATGGTGGTGTAAACGGTGGGACTTGATTACCCCGGGCGCAGCGGCTGGAGCGGGGAGGCTGGCAGGAGGCTCGTGGTTTAAATCCRCTTGGCTCCATCTCGCCGCCGAAACGTTCAAATCAAAGAAAAAAAAAAGAGGGGAAAAAAAAAAACCCGCCCTCTTACTTTATTTACATTGCACTCAAGTTTCCGCCGTACAAAAGATTTGCAGGTGCAAATATGTCCTGCCTTCATTAACTTCCCCTCCCTTTTTAATTTATGTGATTTCAATTTTCCTTCCCTGTACTGTTAATTAGGGGACCCTCTAATCAGTACCATTATCACAGTGGTATTCATGTTTAGGAAAGCTGCTAAACAAATGCTTGCAAAATTGCTAAATGGCTAATTAATGTCTGTTAATTAAGAAAATTGCTCATGGTAACAAACCATGCCATTGCTGGCAGCAGCTAGAAGGCGAACACTTGTTGAATTTAGTAACGAGGCAGGTAGAGAACATCTGCTCCGGCGCCGGTCCTGGAGCCTGCCGTCGCTTCCCAGCACCTACTGACAAAGCTCGTTTGCTTTCTCTACCAATTACACCTCCTTTGACGTGTTTTTTTTTTTTTTCTCCTTACGTTAACACGCACCGGTGTATTCTTGCACTGAGCTCGCGGTTTTTCCAAGCAAATTTTCATTTTGTGCTTTTAAGGGAAATTTGAAAAAAAAAAAAAAGCAAAAAAACAACTGGGTGTTCAAGCCCAAAATGTCAGTGGCTGCTGCATTGCAGCCTTAAACCTGCACCGACTAATCTCTCCTTTTTTCCCCTAGACATCCTTTCTTTGCTCGCAAGCCATTTTACTCGCATCCTTAGGGAATCCACCTCGAGGAAGGATGTTGCATCCATAGAGGCTGGCGATGCAGCCCCGGTTGTGCCGGCCAAACGCTGCCCAGGCGCGAGCTGGGACGTGCTCCTCGTCCTCTGCGCTGGCTCCAGCACCTCCAGTGAACCATGGTCAAAAAAAAAAAAAAACCCAACCCCGGAGGTGTTTCCAACCTTTGGGATGAGAGAGGAAAAAATGATATTTTTTTTTTTTTGGTTTGGGGGTGTTTTTTGTATTTCCCCCAACCTCTCTGGTCCTCTCCTCCATATTTTTTCTTCCTCGTTGCACGCCCTTGCAAAGTGTTTCCCTGTGTGTTTATCATTGCAGACTTGGTTGAACTACCGGACCGTTTGCCGTCAATGTGGCTGCTGTATTTTGACAGATGTTCTGATTTTTAAATTTTTTTTTTTTTTTGCATATCTCATTATTCATTGTTCAGCTACAAATGAATAGAAACTCAATTACAAAGAGGAAAAAAAGAAAAAAAAATTTAAAGTGGGAGAACTGACTCCCCAACAAAACAGGTCCACCCGTCAATCCTTTTTTTAGCTCTTTCTGCGCTTTCATGTGCTAATCTATAACCTCCTTCTACTGTCTGACCTCACAGGGACCGCCTGGGTCACAGCCCTCGCCACACGCACAGCCTCCACCCCACAATCCTAACAGCATGATGGGACCCCACAGTCAGGTAAAGACACTAGCGATGGGTAGGGCTGTGAACCGGGACGTGCGCTCGATTTGCCTTTTTTTTTTTTTTTTTTTTT
>JASVER010000082.1:1367426-1458398 GCA_030449065.1 Oceanodroma leucorhoa | reverse complement strand
GGATGTGCAGTTGTCAATGGACTGAGAAGTCAATCGTGGGTATCAGACTGTTTTACCTTCCCAAGGTAGCCTGAGAAATTTAACTTGATGTGGGTTTTTAAGCTTCTGTTAGTAGCAGCAGTTGTAAAAAAGTAACTTTAAGTCTTTCTTCTTTTTTTTCCAGTACTTAGCATTGGGGGTTTTTTTGTGTGTGCGTGTCTGTATGTGCTTATTTGCCACTTTTTTTAATATATCTCTGTATATTTAAACTTGAACGGTATCTAACACTCAGGGTTTCCCATGCACTAATTTTAACAGCCTCACCTAGTATTGCCGATGTCAAACGCTCTCAAACAATAAATCTACAGAGAAAATGTTTAAAAAATGGACTCCGGACACCTTTTTTTTTTTTTATTTTTCCTTTTGATACTTAACTTTTTTAAAAAGGATGTCTCCAGAAAAAAAAAAAAAAACCAAACAAAACCCGTGTGTACAGTCTAACCGGCGTGCGTGGGGAGCGTGCTGCCTCCCCGCAGCTCGGCCCTCACCTCCCTTTTGTGTCCCCGCAGCCGTTCATGTCGCCGCGCTACGCCGGAGGTCCCCGGCCCCCCATCAGGATGGGCAACCAGGTACTGCGCTCCCGGGCTCCGCGCCGGCGCGTTTCCCGGGGATGGCTTTTATTTGGGGAGGGGGACAAGGGCCAGCTGTCCTGCAGACGCTCCTTGGGTTTGGATGGGAGGCGTCGCCTCCTTCGGGCATCCTCTGTTTTTTCTTGGTGCTGGAGCATCAAGCGTCACATAACCATTTTATTTTAAATTTTTTTTGAAGTTCGGGCATATCTAGGGTGTAAACGGCGGCGGGGCGTGTGTCGCTTTTTATTTGCGGTGTTTTCAGCGCGGCCGTGCCGTGCCGCAGGCTCGCTGCCCGCCTGGATTTTCCCTGCAATCGCAGAAAATTAAAGTGATGGAGATAATCCTGCTGCTGGGTTGGCCGAACGCTTAGATCGGCGGCGGGGTCAAGCAGGTCACTGCTGAATTTTTTGGGCTGGGTTTATCCTCTTATACCAGCTTAAACAAGGGCAGTTTGTTTCTGGCCGTACGGACGGAGGCTTCCACCCCACGCGCTGCCTGAACGCGTGGCCTTTGGTTGAGGGATTCGTCTCGTTCCCAACGATGCCGTGCAGCTCCAGAGGGTAATGACCGAGCCAGAGGTCACTTGTCATTAAAGGGACGTTCAGAGCAACCTGTAATTCCTTTGAGTAGCAAAGGTGATTGTGCAAAAATTATCTTGGGAGCTTGTTTTTTGGCTAACTATTATTTTTATATAGCTCTTATTAGCAGAAAGAAGAGAATAGTCAGGAAATAGGATGTAGCAGCTTGCTTCGTGTTTGTGCTTGCTGGATTTGAGACTTGAATCGCTGGAACTCGCAAAAGGGTGGTGGTGAGACAGCTGAGCTGTAGCTGAGAAAAACTCAAGGGGGGGCTGATGTAGGACCCCTAAGCCTGGCTGGGCTGGTAGAGCCTCCCACCCAGAGCACCGGTGGCTGGTTTAGCGAGGTATTAATTAATGGCACCTTCTCACGGGACACTTTTAATGGCCCCCTGTCCTGCTGTGGTACCCAGGCTGGTCCCGAGCGCYGCTGGAGGTGAGCACAGTGAGCTGGGGCAGGCAGGAGAGGCAGGGGACCGGTTTGGGGTGGCTGCTCTTGCAGCAGGGTCGAGCATCCAGGATTGGGTAAAGTTAATTAGAAAGATTTAATTTTTTTCCCCCCATATACCACATATAAAACACAGGTTTGTACCTACCCAGGGCTCRGCGAGGTTATGGTCACATCCAGAGGGACAAGAGGAATAAATAGGCAGGCAGGAAGGTCAGGCAGCAGAAGTGTAAATATCCATCGCTACAACCCCCCTGGTTTATCTTCCTCCTGCTGCCAGCTTCCAAGCTGCAGAAAAATTGGGACTGGGCAGATTCTGCCTCGGCGTGGCCCTGCAGACCCGGTGCCTACGCTGTGCTCCAGCAGCGGGGTCTGTCTGTGTCGGTATTCAAATAAAAGGCAGCGCTGTAGCAAAACTGTTTACAGTTTGCTTCCCGCAGGCAGATGGTATCTGCGTTTTTCTCCCCCTTTATCTGTTCGGAGCAGCCTTTGAACTTTAAATAGCCGCGTTGCTCGAGCAGAGCTGGGTTTGGGGAGGGGGAGCATCCGCCTTCCCAAAYGGTCTGAATGCTGATCTGCTGCAAATGGAGCATCTCCCCCTTGGCAGCCATGGAATCGCTGCAACCTGTACGGTTTGGCCCTGGTGCTGTGTCAATACCGGGGAGCTGCGCTGCCCGTCTCCTTTCYCTGCCGGCTTTGATGCCTCTGCCCCGTGCAGCCGGGGCTTTCCCCCGCTCCCCTAAAATACGGCAGCCTGACGGCTGCGGGGAGAGGAGGAAACGCTGGCGCCTTGTTTGGTTTTCAGAGGGTGTTTGTGAAAGGAAAGGGGAGGCAAACGCCTGGAGGCTGTCGGAAGACGCCCGGGATGCGGGATGCGGGATGGAGCAGGACATGGGATGCTCAGGCAGCTGCAGGTCGTGCTGCGGCAGGAGGGGTGGTGCATCCCGGGGAGCACAGCGAGGAGCCCCCCGAAAGCCTAAAGCCTCAACCCAAATCTCTCTCTGTAGGCTGCATTTTAGCAATTATTATTTTTTTTAATCTTCCTCCCCTTATTTTCACAGCCCCCGGGCGCCGTTCCTGGTACACAGCCGTTGCTGCCCAATTCAATGGATCCCACGCGACAGCAAGGTAAACCCAGCGGAGGGGGGTTGAACGTTAACGTTTCTCGTTAGCTGTTAATTTGGGTCCCGAAGCGGTGGCTGTGCCGTGTAACGCCCCTGCTTTCCTCCCAACAGGGCACCCTAACATGGGCGGCCCCATGCAAAGGATGAATCCTCCGCGAGGGATGGGCCCCATGGGTCCCGGTCCGCAGGTAAGCCCAGCACCAAAGAGCATCTTACGGCTCGGCAAACGCCGCGCACCATCGAAACAACCTCCTGGGGAGGCTGGGAGTTTCCCCCACACACACACCCTGTCCCCCCATTAGTGTTAATGCGTTTTACATTAGTCTTGCATCTGGAAATCCCTCCTTTTAATGTGAGTGAGGTCTTCAGAGCTCATTAAGGGTATTGCAACCTCCCTCCTGCCCTTCCGTCAAAGGGGATGGCACTTAGCGCCGCGCCGGAGCAGCCTTTGAGTGCATTACCCTGCCTGCCTGGGAAATAGTTACGACCCTAACAGCAGGAAAGGGAAAGGAGGCTTGCATTAAAAAATAAATAAATAAAAAGAAATGGCAAAGATCCCTTTAGCAGGGGAATAAGGCTTTCCTCTGCGAGGTTCCCCTCCGCCTGCCCTTCCTGCTGCCTGCTTGAGCTCTCTATTTCAGGAAAGGGGAGTAAACTCTTGAAATTAAGCAGATCTGGGTTAATATATGCTGTCTTTCCGTTGATTCACTTTACGGAGTGGCTTGTTGTTGACTCGCTCCTGTTTGTTCCTTCTACGAGACTTCAAAACCAGATTACCATATTTTGGTTGGAGGTTTATCCTCTCTGCATCGTCGCCTACGTCGAGTTTGTAGCGCGAGGAGCGGAGTCTGTCAAGAGACGAGCGGGTGCGCTGGAGTTTTGTTTTGTTTTTCCCCCGGAGATTGTTGAGATAAGTGAATATTGTGTAAAGCGGGAGTTGTGTCATCTCTTTTTAACACCAGCCTGAGGATGCTGCTCAGGGATGCGGCCGTCTCTGCAGGCAGCCGGATCCATCCTAGGGCAGGGGATAAAAACCCTGCATGAGCATCGTTTCACGGACAAGCTCTCCGATAGCGCCGCTGCTCTGCTTAAAATCCTCCTTTCCTAGAGGACTGCACCCAAAAAAAATGGCATTTGTTAGCGTGGCCTGCGCCAAGGAGAGCGGCGGCGGTTTGCCTGGGGGAGGCTGCTCGCTTCCCACTTGCAAAGCTCACCGTGAAACTTGGAAGCCGCGAGCGCGCGTTCAGCGCCGCGTGGGATGGCGGCAGCTCGGGGAGCCGGCAGGAGTTGTGAAATGTTCAGAGCTTTTATTTTTGACTCCGCCGTTCCCTGTGTACGTACATTAGGGAGAGGTTTTTTACAAGGCAGCCTTTCCCTGGAGAAGTGCTGGGCTTCCCAATCTGGCACCCGCGGGGTGCTGCCTCCCCACAGCCATCCAGGAACCAGCGCCTGTGCAGGCAACCACCAAAAATATCGAACCAAACCCAGCAGCCCCTCACACCTTCCATGCCCAGGGCTATTTTTTTTCTTCTTTAAGCTTTGCATCAGGACCTTCCCAAATACTCCTTAAATTATTCCAAAGGGCTGCAGAGCATCCAGCCAAGACATCCCGGCGTCCTGACAACAGCTACTTATTACGTACCGACGATGAATCATCCCTTACAGCCGATCGCCGCTGCCCTTTTCCCTTTGATAGTGGCRGTTTTCGCTCTGCAGAAGCCAGGATTAGGTTTGCCGGTGCCTCTGTGAAGAGGGTTTGTAGCTCGCTGGGTTTTGGCAGTGTCTTGCCGGAKCCCGGCATCCAGGTCGCTCGGCACAGCTGCGTTCCCTTCCCCACCCTCCCTGAACATCTTTCAGATGGCTTCGTTTTCCAGCCTTTCAGCTCCAATTAAAAACGCTGAGCTTTTTTTGTTGGGYTTTTTTTTTAAACAAGGGGTTTGATGCTGCTATTCAGTGTAAATGGCTGGAATTTCAATCAATTAAGGACTTGCCGGTAATTTGTTTGGGGAAAACCCTTTTCTGCCTCTTCAAAACAAACTTTGGCGATACCCTCACCAGAGCACCATGCTCCGGTGCATCCATAAATCTAGAGAAAAATCGACGGCGCTGAAGTATTGCACTTAAAATCCAGCTTGGAGCACTCCAAGGGGCTGCGAAATAGGAAGCGGCCAGCCATCCCCCCTCCTCCCTAGCAATTTTTTCTCTAAATGGCAGAAATACAGCCCAAAAAGATGCATGGAAGGGGGAAGGGGGGAGGAGCGACAGCGCGACCTAAATCCGGCTGCACGTCGCCCGGAGGGAGCAAAGTGCAGACCAAATGGAGCGTGGCATTCGGGGGATTCCTCTTCCTTCGCTGCCTTGGGCTTGGCTTTGTACTAGAGCTGGTTTTAGGAGATGAGGGACGCAGATCTGAGGCTCCTGGTCCCGGCTGGAGGCTAAGCCGGGGTGGAATAAGCCAGGAGAGGAGCCCCGAGGGGCTGCCTGCCCTCGCCCGCTCCCCGCGGCTGCGGCCCCGCTCCGGGGGATGTAGCAGAGAGTTGGGAAGCAACGGGAATACAAGCCTGGCTTGGTTTTCCCTACTCCAGCCGTCATCCTGAGAGCAGGGGATGCTCCATCTCGGGGTGGGGGGAGCTCATGCAGCCTCTTCCCGTCCTTAGGCTGCAGCAATAACCTTCTAAGCGATGCCTTCTTTTCTCCTCCTGCCCCTGTTTTCTCCTGCACAAAAAGACAAACCCAAAAGGCTGTTGTTGGCGCCTGGGAGCTGTGAGCAGATTTGTCTCCCAGAGCTGGGAGGGGGCTGTTTTCCCTCCACCAGCATCAGAGACCGGGGAGGGGGGGCAGACTTTGGGACTCAGCCTGGCTCCCTTCCATATTCAGCTGCCTGGTTTTTTTATAAACACAATTACTAATTGCCTCTATGTTCATCATCATCTAATATTTTTTTTTCAAGCTCATTTTTGCAAACTAACCCTCTCGGGTTTTTGTTTGGTTGTGGTTTTTTTTTTTCCCCTTCACTTGTCTCCTCCGGTTTCCCTTCCCGTTACGGCAGACTGACCCTTGGTTATCGTTGCAGAACTACGGCAGCGGCATGAGACCTCCACCCAACTCCCTAGGTCCCGGCATGCCTGGAATTAACATGTAAGGAAAACCCCGCGCTGGGGATGTTTGGCCGCCGCCTCGGGCTTTGCGGGACCGTACGGATAAAAACACGTTATTTTTTTTTTCCCTCTTTAATTTTGACCCCAGGGGGCCGGGAGCTGGCAGACCGTGGCCGAACCCCAGCAGTGCTAACTCAGTGAGTATCCCGCGGTCCTCGAAGCAAGAGCGGGGCTGGTSGGGCACCGTCCCGCGAATGCGGCTGTTCCCCGTTAGCTGAACCCTGCTAACGAGAGGGGGTTCCCCAGCCTCTTGTTTAGGCGCTGCATCTAAATCCTAAGCCCTGCTCCTTGTGCTGCTCTCCCTGTGGCTGGTGGGCCCTGGGACCCCCATCCTGGCCAGGCTGGGGGGGTGAGGGGGGCCCTCGGCTGTGCCCTGCTGGGGGGGGCCTGTGCACCCCCCGGCTGAACCTGGCTCTCTTCTCTCTATAGATCCCATACTCTTCTTCATCGCCTGGTACATACGTGGTGAGTCCTCCTGCTCCATCGGTCCATCCTGTCRTCGGGGTGCAGAGATGTTACGGCTCGGGGAGCTCATGCGCTTTGGGGGGGAATCGGTGCCATGGGGGGGCCGGGCTGGGTTTGGGGGTGCGAGGCCCAGCTGGGGGAGACGTTTGAAAACGTGGGGAGATACTTGCACGGCTGACTCCCGCTTCGTCTCTCCGCAGGGTCCACCCGGCGGCGGCGGTCCTCCGGGGACACCCATCATGCCCAGTCCCGCAGGTACGAGCCCCCCGAGACCCCCCTGTCCGGGGCCAGCCCTCCYGGGCTCCTGCCCCTTCCCCTGCCGGGAGACCCCCATACCTGGGGCTGCGCTGCCGAGCACGGGCAACCCCTCCCCAACCAGCGATAACCAATTCATGTGGCTTTTGCCTTCCCGGGGAGCGAGCGGCRTGGGCTGCTTGGCTTCGGGATGGCACTTGGGGATGTTCCTATATCCCCCTATGGATTTGGATGGTGCGGGGCTCGGGGAGGTGGGGAGGTGAGGAGTGCTACACGGCGGGGAATTACCTCCCAGCCAGGAGTTGAATTATTTTTCACAGTTGAATTTCTATGATTAAAAACTTTGTGGATCTTCATTAAATACAAATTAGCCAGAAAATGGTGGTACTTAGAGGGAATTTTAGGTGATAAAATACAAAAGAATGAGTTCAAGTGGCATGAGTTTGTTTTAATTAAGAAATGAATTAATCACCCGACTTATTGGGCCTCACTGTTCCACAGATTCAACAAATTCAAGTGACAACATCTACACAATGATTAATCCAGTACCGCCCGCAGGCAGTCGATCGAATGTAAGTCTGCTTTCTAATAATTTACATATCAGATACCATAACAAATCATAATTAACTTCATCAGTTGAGAGTAAAGCAGTTTAATTGATTTCAGCCATTTGTTACAAAACAGAAATAAAACAAACCATCAAAAAGCGATTAACTCGTCGGTGACTTTGTTAATTTTTTATGCTTATTAAGAGAGCGGCGGTCCTGCTGCTCCGGCCGAGGTGGTGGCAGCTGCGTGCCCGGCGAGATGCTGTGTTTTGCGGGATACGGGCAGACTTAAATCTCGTTAAATGCTGGTTGGAGGGAGCCCTCTGCGCTGCCGTGGGTCTGGGTCTGCCCACACCCGTCCGGCCAAATTGTATAGGTGAACCCCCAGGCCCAGGAGCCCCCAGACGTGCCCCACAGCCGCAGGGGTGGATGCGTCCCTCCTCTCGCCCCGCTCCGGAGGGATGGCTGGGGAGGGGACAGTCCCCAGGAGCCGCCGGGGCCGTGGCAGACGTGCGGGGTGGTTTTGTGGCTGATTTTGGTTTTGTCGCCTTTTGTTTCCGCAGTTCCCGATGGGCCCCGGCTCCGACGGCCCCATGGGCGGCATGGGTGGCATGGAGCCCCATCACATGAACGGATCGTTAGGTGAGCGCCCGCGCCGGGGGCCGTGGCTCGGGGAGCCCYGCCGTGCCTTGGCTCCCCAGGGATGCTGGCAGAGCATCCCAGTGCCTGCTCTCGTCCCGGGGTCAGCCCCCAGTTCGGAGCAGTGCTCGAAGCAGAGCCTTTGGCTGGAAATCAGAAAGGGGGTTTGGGGGGGAGCTGGGCAGGGGGGCGCGGGGGCCATCACTGCATGCTCAATAAGACCCTTCTCCTTTTGTGTCCCCCTCTGCAGGGTCAGGAGACATAGATGGACTTCCAAAAGTAAGTGAGTTGCAGAGCGGGTGTGTGGGCCCCCCTTTTCTTGGCACTGGGGTGCCGGTGTGACCCCAATGGGTGGGGACACATCGGGAGGGGGACATGAGCGGGGCAGGCAGGGCTGCGTCCTGCCCCCACGGTGTTTTGGGGGGACGCGGGGACCTGCTCACCGCCTCCCCCCGCCCCCATCTCCCGCAGAATTCTCCAAACAACATAAGTGGCATTAGCAATCCCCCGGGCACTCCAAGAGACGACGGGGAGCTGGGAGGCAACTTTCTCCATTCCTTCCAAAATGACAATGTGAGTGAAATGCCTCCCTGGGGACAGGGGGACGGTCCCCRGGGCGTCCCGGCACGGGGGTGGGTGGGCTTGGACCTGGGTTGTGCTKTGTGTGAGCTGCTGCGGGACAGAAAGCGGGGAGGAAGAAACGCGCTGGTGGGTGCAAGCTTGGGTCCCCGGCGGGATGGGGGGATACCGAGGGAGGGGAGAGGATCCCGYGGGATGGAGAGGAGCCGGCGCGGATGCAGCCAGCTGTGCTGGCCTCGCCGATTCAAGGCACTGTGCGTGGCTGCAGACATCCCTCCTCTTCTTCTGCTATTAGCAGCGTATACACACGTGCATGTTAATGGTTTGTTTTAAATTGCATCTCACCCCATACTGTTCTGCTGATTYGCTCCCTGGAAAAGCAAGTTACGGAGCAGATTACGCCCTGATAAATCCGAGTCTCCAGCATATCCTCCTCTCCTGATTTATTAGATCMAATTAGGTTGCTGTATAGTTCTCATCGGCCTCCTTTTGCATCCCCCTTCGGTGCCTGGGGGTCTGGCCCGCCTGGTTTCTCACCCTGGCTCTGTCTCTCTTCCAGTATTCCCCCAGCATGACGATGAGTGTGTGATTTCCCTCCCCCTCCTCCTCTCCAGGATCAAGAGAGTCAGCTGCCGTTCGGAGGATCTCAACGAATTATGCAAGAAGAAGAAGAAGAAGAAGCTAGGTGTATGGGCAGGGAGACGCGTGGCGGGGGCCAAAACCCCAGGTTTAGTTTCATGCAATAAAAAGGCTGAACTTTTTATTCCATAAAACATGAAGGACAAAACTTAAAATATTTCAAGACATGACAAGACCCTTCTTTGTGCAGAAGGGTTTATATATGTACATGACACTTCTTTTTGGAAACAAACGGAAGCCTCTAGCACCCAACTCCGATCTCTTTGCTTTGTTCTTTTAAATAAAGACAGAAACCGAACCTGTTGTATGTTTGTGCCGTGCGACACCAGGAAGCTAGTCTAGATATGAAATCTCATGTTGTCTCTGTTGTAGTCATTTTTTTAAATAAACTGGACAGTTTACAATGGTGGTTTTCGTTCAGAAGGCCTGGTTTTGTTTTGGTTTTGTTTTTTTTTTTGGTTTTGGGGGTTTTTTTCCCTTCTATTTTTGGGTTTTTTTGGTTCGTTTGCAGCACAACGCTTCCTCCTCCAGTTAACAAGATCTGCTTTGGGGAAGAGACTCCACCACCTCGTTATAAACTTGTTAACGCAGGTGACCCCTTCTAGGATCACATCCTCGAATGAATCGTGATCTTGCTCTCTGTGACTGTGGCATGCACTGTGTTAGTCTTTCCCCCCCTCTCTGAGTACAAGAAGAAATCTCTCTCCCTGCTTTCCCCAGAGTCCTTCAGCTGGTTCACTGCAAAAAGTGAATTTTTAATTTTTTTTTTTTTTTAAATCCACCGAAAGAAAAGGTTAATCTGACCTGGGACTTTGAAACTGTGATCTCCAGCTAACTTTGGGGGGTTTTGGGGGGTTTTATTTGCTTTGGGGGTATTTTGGGGGGGTTCTTTTCTTTAGAGATGTGCTCTTGTCAGGGTTTCACTTATCTATGATTTGGAACTGGATGGAGATATTTTTTAAGGAATTCTTGTTGTTAAAATGTAACCTTGCTATTCTGTAGGCTCGCTCTGTAATAAGAAAATAAAAATTAATGGCAAGCATCGAAGGCCCTTCCTTCTGGCGGGAGCGGAAGGGACGAGCCAAGGCGGCGGGTTGGGATCTCTGTACATGACACTACCCTGTAGTTTGGTCTTTGTTTTTCTCCAGCTCCCATTTCTGCTCCATGTATATCATATTCTGTAAAATATTCTCTCCCTTGGATTTGACCTTTGTGCGGATTATTGAAAGCATTGTATCTTGTTTCAGTGTTTTTTCTTACCTTGTAGTCTGGTTCGAAAATTACCGAGAGGGGGAAAAAAAAAAAAATTATTATACATTGTAGTTTGTGTACGATATTTGTTGATAATGTTTTATTAAAGGGATGTCTTTTTTCCGCACCCCTTCATTGAAATGTTTTTGGGGAACATTTGGCTTGTTTTTATTATTCTGACTGCAAGACATGAGATGACAAAACGKTTTTTTTTAGCGTGTAATATGAATTTTCTTTTTTTTTTTAAATGTTTGCCTTCTTTTTCCTAGGCATTTTAATTGTGCTTTACCTGTAGAAAGTCGCTGGGGAGGGAGGGGCGGGTGGGATGGGGGGGGCTGAGGGTGTCAGTCTCATAGTTACAGTCAGGTTAATATTTTCCAAGTAATGCTGAGAAATAACCAAACGCAGATTTTGTTGCATTGCAAATATACCCGGGGGCTCCCCCAGGGCTCAACTTTTTTTTTCCTTTTCTGCTTTCCAGCTTGGTTTTTTGGKTTTTTTCCTTTTTTTTTTTTTTTTTGTTCTGACGTGAGGAAATGAAAGGACCAGTTTTAATGTATTTTAAAATGAATAGCTAAATTATTGTCTTCATTGGTATGGGATGGTTTTTTGAATGAAACGGTTCTCCCCCCTTCTCCCCCCCGCCCCATGCTGTAATAAATATCAACATAAACATTTGATTTCGGTGCTCTGCAGTTTGTTCCTGGTGTTTGCTGCCAGACCCGGGGAGGGAGGGGGCGGATTTTTTTAAACCCTTATTTATTGAGGCCCAAACCCTGGCTTCGGGACGCGGGAGTGGAGGTGATGCAGGGCTGAGAGGTGGCGGGGGTGTCTGGCTGAAGCTGGAAGGTGGACGGAGATTCGGCTGCGGTGCAGGACCTGGGGGGGCTGGGAGAGATTTGATATAAAGATGCTTGCTTGKTTTTTTTTTATTTATTTATTTTTTTAAAGCTGAAAATTCAGCTTTTAGCCTAGGAAAATGGTCATTCTTGCCTGCACCCGGCTGAGGGTGTGTTCTGCAGGACCCTCGCCCTCCCTGCACCCAGCCTGCCTGCCTGCAGGCAGAGGGGGGGCTTTCRGGGGCTAAAAAGGGGGGGATTTTTTTTTATTTTTTTTTGCACCCTGTCCCCCAGGGTTTCCCCGTTAGAAGCCGGAGGAGTTGGGACACTGCCAGCGTGGCGATGGAGGATGGCATCCCCACACAGCATGTTCCAGATCAGGGATGTCCCAGGAGAGGAGCTGGGTCTTGGTACCTCCTGTCGCTGGAGTCCTGCCCTGCTGGGAGGTAAGCAAGGGAGGGGAAGGGATGCGTCACCTTCAAAAAAAAAAAAAAAAATATATATATATACACACACACACATATACAGGCTTGCAATGGGGTCTCCTGACCCTCAGGCAAGGGCTGGCTGCGGTGCAGGGTGGGTGCATGCACCGTTGCAGGATCCAGGCTCTGAATCAGCT
This sequence comes from Oceanodroma leucorhoa, assembly GCA_030449065.1. Taxonomy (NCBI): domain Eukaryota; kingdom Metazoa; phylum Chordata; class Aves; order Procellariiformes; genus Oceanodroma; species Oceanodroma leucorhoa. The sequence goes on along the minus strand of JASVER010000082.1, from coordinate 1,446,643 downwards.
GCTGGAGATGGAGAAACCCGGGCGAGGCTGCTGCAGGACTTGGGGAGATATCGGGGCTTTTTAGGTCTTTAGATGGGTGGCTGCAAGTGCTGGGGGCCTGAAACGCCCCCGGGAGCTGCTGTCTGAGCCTTGGTCTCTGCCTTTGGCTAGTTCAGGCAGGGTAGGGCTGCGACTGTGCAGCTCCTCTCCCTCCTTGAGGGAATGTTCAAGTGTGGGCTGCGGGCTCGGGGGGCTGCAGGCTCGGGGGGCTGCGGGCCACCCTGGAGCTCTGCCAGTCCTGGGGACGCTCCCACCCGGCACCCACAGCCATGTCACTGCTGCAATTGCAGGAGCGAGACCGTGGGGTCACGGATGCTCATAGAGCAGAGGGGCGAGGGGATGATGCGTTGGATGTCTGCTGGTCTGCAGAAAAATCATCACGCCTGCAGAGCCCATTAGCACGTAATTAACAGCGGGTCCGAGGAACGGTGGGCGTTCGCGCCCTTTGCCACCTGTGCAGGCTTGCCTCCAGGTTAACGCCACAGACGTCCTTGTGTGGGGTCCGCAGCCGTGCCCCAATGTGGTTTTGGTCCAGGCAATCACGTCCCTCTGTGCTTTGCAGAAAGTAGCATGCGAGCGTTGCCCATCATTCGCAAACATGACCCCCCCAAGGGTAATTAGTTGAGGCTGATGAGGACCTCCTGCCATCCCGGCTCCCTGGGGCCATCCCTGCCCATCCCAATCCTGCTCAGCTGCCCGCAGCAGCACTGCTGCCTGTTGGGTTTTTATTGCGGGGCGTAGAAAAGCCCTTCCCGTTGGTTCTTACTGGGTTACAGGCTAATTTTATTAAACACCGCCATGAGAAACTGCCAAGTTCCCTCCTCTAAATGTCTCCTGAGCCCAACCTTAGGACAACTGTCTCCCCCATTAGTTTTCATTAAATTAAATGCAGGAGGAGGATCTGAACAACCAGGGGCTCCAGTCTGAGCACGGTCTGTACTCGCTGGCACGATGAGTGCAGCCCGTGAAGTCAGATTTTGCATCGGGAGCAGTTCAGGGGAAGGTAGTGTGGAGTGGTGGAGCCGGGACGGCACACCATGCATCATCCCCACAGCAGGCTGGGGGCCAAATCCTGCCCCAGCGGCTGCAGAGCTCTCCTCCGGGCAGCCAGGCACCACCGCGTCTTCATCTCAGGCTCCAGCCGCCCTGTTCTCGCATGTTCTGCTTCCCCCGGCTGCCGTTCATTAAAAGTTAATGCCTGGTTCTTGGTCCGAGCTGAGGTAACGCCATTCATCTGCTGACAAGCCTTTATAATTTATTGATGCCAACCCAGATGTGCCTCTGTGACCCATTGTCCTGCTSTGGGTCCCACCTCCCTCAGCTGGGCTAATTCCAGCAGGTCACACTGGAGGAACGAGCGGGTGAACCACATGTAGCGTGCTTGGGCAGAGCAGCGGGACACCACACACATGTGCACGGCTGCCCGTGGTAGGGGGGCTGCTCTGCAGGGGCTGCCTGGTTCAYGGACCTCGTACCTGCACCACGACGGACCAACCTGAGCATCCGTCCCAGGTGCCAAGCTCTGCCCACCTTGAGTTCCCCTCCTGGACCTCAGAGGAGCTCATCCAGCACAAGGGTCAGTTGCTGCTTCCAGCAAGACCTTCCATCCATTATCGCAGGTGAGATCCGCTGTGCCCTGAGCAATCCGGGGACATGGTCTTGCACACTTGTGTATGGCCCCTCATCTCAAGTGCCTTCCTGATGGCTTGTAACAAGCTGAAGCCTCATTCCCCTTCTGACTATCCCATGTCTTATTGCTTCCACCATTTTTCAAAATTGCCTTTGTCCTGCCTTCGTCCATCTCTCCCTGTGCTCRTGCTTTGTCTCTGCTCAGCGTTGGAGACAGCAGGACTCCAGCTTCACTTAGTTTCTCCTCTTCTACTGCCTGTCCTAACGGAGATGTCTTTGTTGAGAGGTAAAGCATCTAAAGGGACTTTGGCTCTTTCCCATGTAGACCATCTTCACAGATTCCCACATCTACTGGAAACACACGAGGTGTTCCATTTCTGCACTCCCCCTCTCGGCCACAGCCACTCTGCTACCACGCGGAAGCGGCTCTGCTCAGGAATGTTAACGCAGCRGCTGGCTGCCCCAGGGGGTTTCCTCCCTAAGGCGGGTAATGACCCAACGCTGGAAGGGTGAGGGGATGGCAACAGTCRGGGGGCTGTTGCCTAGAGCTGTTCAGCAGGGTCCGTGTGACGTAGCAGAGAGCCAACAGCCTGAGAAAGAAACCCTCCCAGAACAGTCTCCACAGAGCACGAGTGTATTAAAATATATTCCTACATAACTGGGTGCAAATTATAGATCTGAGCAGATTTAAATCGATAAGCTGAATTCGACATCCCTGGAGCAGGCAGAATTAACATGATTTAGATCAATGGAATGCTTACTAGATTATTTCTTTTTCAAGTATTTTCTCCTAACTATTGAAGGATTTGTTAATTTAACTTACAACCGATGCATCCCAATTTACTGGGTGTAACTGTTGATGTCAAATTTGACTAGTGAACGTCTGTTTTCTGAAACCTGCAGGGTAGAGCTGTCTGATGGGTTGAGACTGGAACACAACTGGGGTGTTCATCCAGATGGCCAGAGAAGATCACAAGGCACAGACCAGGCTCTGACTCAAGACTCTGAAGTGAGATTAATTTCTTGGAAATACACTCTTCCACACCTTAAAATAGCGCAGGCTGTCCTATTGCTTCCCATGTGCTGGAGGGTTTCAGTGCAGAACTGCAACACATTCTACATTCGGCTGGAGCTAATTTAGCCTTCATTTCACAAAAACCACACTAATCCTCCCATCTTAAAAAGAATACGCTTCCTGCTCAGTTAACTGTGTGGCAGGAAGAAATTCTTCCTTTGTGTTTTTAGCAGCAAATACCAGCTATCAGGCACCAAAGTTTCATGCTACATTCTACACCATTTTCCCAAAATGGATAGGTCTCTTCATCCAGGATTGGGAGATAAAAGGACTGTGGTTCCACAGATCCAACAAAGCAATCTCACCGATTAAGTGCTTTGGGAACTAAGCGCAGGGCAGCACGACACATCCCAAAGCAGCCAGGAGTAAAACAAAGTAAAAGCCAGGCAGAATGAAAAAGGCTCATGTCTCAGGCTCCCCTCTCGAAGCTTTGTAAGTCTCTTCCACACGCACTGCATTCAGAGGTACTGAAAGCAACCTCGGGAAATAGGTTTGAGTCTAGCTCTGTGCAACAGCCCACTGAGAGCAGAACCTGCGCAGAGGAATAATGACTGGCTTATGTCCTTTCTAGGYAACGGTGGAAGAGTGCAGGAGGATGCATTTGATGACTCTCTCTTACCTGAATCCAGAGGTGAGCCCCTAAAATGAAAGACCTTCTTCATGCACAATTTAGTTTAAAAAAAAAAATTTTACTTTCAGTACAATATAATTTATTTTTGAAAGTAAATTAATCCACCTTTCTTTAATTATGTGATGGTGCTGGCAAAGAGAAGCAGCAGGTACAGTTGGTGAAGTATTTTCATTTAAGCTGAATTTCACACAGTTCCATGCAGATACAGTGCCAGAAACTTCTTGAATGTGTCTGGCTGAAAGCCATGTATTCCAGTGGGCTTCTGCAGAGAAAAAGACATGGATGCTCAGTTTGCAGTGAAGAGATTAACGTAGACAAACAACGGCTTTAAATACACTTGAATAATACTTCAGACGTGGTAGCTTCCAAATTGTGCTCTCCCTCCCCAGATGGTTTTGGGTGTGGGGTCTTCCACCAGTATACATCTCAGATGGCAAAAACCCTTTGCCCATCAAACCGAGACGCCCTCCCAGCATAACCAGGGCTGACAGCACTATGCTCTATTTGCTCTACAGCGAAGCTGACAGTTGCATGTAAGCACTTCCTTCATCAGAACACGAGCTGATTTTAAACAAGCACATTACGAGTCGGTAAATTACAGATGGGGATATCTTTATGTAGGAGTTCATATTAAGCCTGGCACGGGGCTTGCACGCTATGCGGTACATCAGCACTACAAATACTCCCTGTCAGTTAACACCTGCTTAAGAACAAGGCCAGTGCCCATGTCAGGTCCCTTCAGCTGGTTTAAAACCCGCACTGCAGCTCTACGCCAGCTCTCAAACCTCCAGCAGAGGTGAAAGGGTAGGATTTCCAGGACCTTTTCCCCAAGCGTCGCTTACCGTAACAACTCTCTTCTTGACTTCTGGAATACACTGGGCTTTTTCATACAGATTCTGATCAGAGTCAATCCAGACCAGATTTTTTATGCCATCATTAGAGACAAGGTCTGTTGTATTTAACTGGAAGACCATGAACTGGAAGAGCTGGCCATCTGTGCCAACGCTTTGCACCACTATTGGCTGCTCCAAAACCTTGGGATCATTCTAGGAAAGAAGGGGGGGAGGGGAGAATGTTTAAAAAGCCAGTTACCACAGAAATTGTATGAGTACTTGCTGATTCTGCATCTTCTACTTGGTTTAAAGCCAAGATTTTAATAAATGTATTGTTACCTTGCCCAGAAAATTACTCTAGTCAAACAAGTTTTGAATGTAGATTTTGTATTTTAATTAAAATTCCTCCTTCAGCCAGCAATGAAGTATCAATTTACATACTGGGCTGTGGGATGGGTTAGAGTTTTACAGTTGAACCTACTCCCTGGTTCCTGCCCATTATCACTCTAATGCATGTTACATCAYGAACACGCTCATTGCTGAGAGATCTTTTTCTGGATTAGCAGAACCATACCTGAAGGTTAGTTAGACCTCTGGACTAGGAAGCTCAGATTTGAAAAGTACCGTGACATGCCACAGCAAGGGAATGTCACGACTCTTTMCACTAGCTGCAGCTTTAGAGAAAGAACAAAGGCCCAGCGCGTCAGCAGCAGGCTCCAATACGTACCCCATACAGCACCTTAGCCTTTGCCAGCGCATTGCCAAAAGCAAACATCAGCATTTTAGCACGAAGTTGTTCTGGTCTGAACCTGTCAGGACGAATGTTGGCCGATTCCAGGAAGAACAGAGTGTGAGGATGAGAGTACGGATAACCATCTCTAAAACCTAAATGGCAGATAATCATGTCAGGAATCGCTCAGTAAGAGACTACACAGCCAATGTTTTCTCCCCTATCTTCAGGAACTGTTAATTCGCTGGGATTTAAGTTCTTCTCCGCAGTCCTGCTTAGGCCACAGTATACTCGCCACAGGTCTGGAGCACTTGCACCRCGGACCCTGTGCTCAGCTACTGTGTCCTCTCACTCCCATCCACCTCCTACCCACAGCTGTCTCGCAGAAGGACAAGGACTCCAGGTTAACCCAAACACTTAGTCTGACAGAAAATTATTATCAATGGCTAGATTTACCTGTATCGTTGAGCTCTTTGTACACATTCACTTCCTGAAGATCAATTGTAGGAGAGATGGGATAGAAGGTCTCCAGAACGTATTCTTCAGTGGCCAGTACCTCCTCCTTGGAGGCTACTGGTGGTATTGGGGCCATAGAGTTCATAAGTATTCCATTCAGGCCRCGGACCTGAAGGAGAATGGATTCTGCGGAGGGAAATTAGGCTACATTCAAACACTGCCAAAATAACATCAGGGAAAGACGTACGTTTCCTTTTGGGCAGCAGCATTCTACCAAGTCCTTGTTCCACAGGGCTCATTCTCTCCCCCTCACCTCCAAACTAAACTTACATAGTAGCTCAGCTGTAGGTTCTTCTAAAATACCAACGTTAATTGCTGGTGTTAGTTTCTTAACTACTCTAGTCAAACAAGTTTTGAATGTAGAAAACCAACAGTACAGATTTTGGACACAAAAAAATAAACAATCAGTTCTAAGACACTGGTTCGCTTCTCCTGCCATCTTGTTGGTGTTGTCTAACACCCTAATAATCTCCTCAGGGCAAGTATCCTGCCATCTTCCAAGGCTGCCCATCCTTACAGCACTATTTAAAACTGAAAGAATTACTTGGTTCCAGAAATTGTTTCATTTTCCCCAAGTCCTCAGCCTTAAAGCTAGCAGCTTTGTTACCCCTCTTATTAATGAAAAGAGCTAAATGCTTCCACCACGGCAACTAACCTCTTTCCCACGTAGCTGCTATCTTGTAGTTTCTAGCCAACATTCTTTTAGTCAGAGAAGGATACTTCATAGACATCAACCGACATAAATGTATCAAGTCTTCGAACAGCACTGGGCTTTAGAATGAGGAAAAAAATAATTACATAAAAAATGTGATCATAATGGCGGGCAGATGCTTCTGGGACATGAATGCTGTAACATTACTGTATGTAAAACATATAATAGCATAACATTTCCAAACAGCTAACACAGATTTGAGATTAATATCCCACACACCAGTCCTGTTCCAAGTTGGCAGAGGTAATGCTTACCATCACTTATTTAAAAATTGACATTCTGCATCAGCTAGAAGTAGATCTCAAGTTGAAACACAGACCTTGGCCTGGAAGAAGCTATAATGTAGAGAATGTGTTTACCCTGGTACTACTGTCAACATTCAGAACTGGGGTTTTTGGTTGTTGTTGTTTGGTTTGGTTGTTTTACAAGTTGACAACCTGATACMAAGGGTCTAACGGTTTTGCACAGTAAGTGAATCTCTCAACAGAAGATCTACGTATGAATATCCTTTGTAGTGTTAAAAACTCTGGTTCTTATGTTACCTGCTTGATGACCGGCTTATGCTAAAGCCTTAACCACGCAGCAGAAAGATCTTCCCTATGACCAAAGACTCACCAATAATATTCTCTCCTGGGAGCAACTTCTGTCGTGACCCAGAACCGTGCGTGCGAGATCGCACGCTTTACCCTCTCCTCGTGGTCCTCGAGCTGGTGAGCCGGGTTGTCAACGATGCTGAGCACCGACGGGGGTAAGCCTTCCACCAGCTTCGTCTTGGTGAGCCACTGCGCTTGCCGAACTCCTTGAAACAAAACCCRAGAAAAGAGGTGTTACCGAGGCCGCCGGGCGGGCTGGCAGCAGGCCGACAGCGCAGTTAGTTCACCAGGCAGGGCGGGCTCCTCACCGCCCGTGGCTTTATACACCCTGTGAGGAGAAACYTTGGCTGGTGGTGAAGGGAGAGTGCTTGAACACGCTGCGCGGCCCAGGGCAGCGCTGGGGGGGACGGAGGAGGGCCGAGGAGGGGCAGGAGGCCCGGAGGAAGGGCGGCCGGGCCGGTACCTTCCAGCATGCGGACGCGCTGGTGGCAGACGTAGCAGCCGCGCTCCTTGTAGAGCGGCATGTCCTCGTAGCGCGGCCCCGGCGAGTGCCAGGGGTCGTGCCAGCCGCGGTCCCAGGGCGGGAAGTGCGGCCGAGCCAGGCCGGGCACGAAGTGCTGCCTCCCGGCGTACGTGATGGTGTCCAGCTCCACCTGCTCCCGCACCGGCCGCCGCTCCACCATCCGGGCCAGCTCCTCCGGCGGCGGCCCGCGGGTGGTCCAGGGCGTGCGCGGCAGCGGCCCRCGGTGACGAGGCGGCGCCGCGCGGGTGAGGATGCCGCGGGTGAGGACGCCGCGGCTCCGCGCCGCCGCCGCCCCCGCCCGCCTCAGCGCCACCGGCGCCGCCATTCTCCCGCCGCCGCCTCAACGCACGCCCGCCGCCATCTTGGCGCGCGCGGCCCGGCGGGAGCGCGGCGGGCGGGCTTACGCCCCCCCCTTTCCCGCTCGGGTGACTGACAGCRGCGGCGGCCAATAGCGAACAGGCGCCCTGCGGTAAGGGAGGGTCGGCAAATTGCCTGGCGGCGGCGGCCGCGGGGCGGGGCGGCGGGTGACGGGCAGGTGCCATGTTGGTAAGTCAGGAGGCGGGCGGGGGAAGGCGCCTCCGCTCTCGTGGCAGGGGGGCAGTTGGGAGACCGGCCCTTGGCGGGCATAGGGCCGCGGGCGGGGGCGCCGGGGCCCGCAGGGCTGCTGCCTGGGCCTGGGCCTGGGCCTGGGCCTGGGCCTGGGCCTGTGGCGGGCCAGGGCCCTGCGGGGTGGCGTGGCCGGGCCCCCGGGCACCCTCAGTAAGTGCTCAAAACTCTATAAACGTGGCCAACCCCAGCCCGGGGGCTCCGGGCTCCACCCGCGGCCTGGTCAGGGTCACCCTCCTCACAGCCCTCAGGGRCGCGGTGGGTGCTCAGGGCCCGGCTCAGGGGACGTGGAGCCATCGGCCGCTGTAGAGAGCAGGASCACTCACCTTTTGGTTCCCTCTTCTCCCCCAGTAACATCAGCATAAGCGTATTTGTGTTGCAGGGGTGAAGGTTACTTAGTTAATTCACCTTGAAAATGAAGCTGCTTTAAGTGCTAAATGCTCTCTTCCTCTGCCTCGTCACCCGTGGCTTTGTAATTTCCTCTGGACCTCCATTTGTTTAARCGATAGAGATACAAATGCATTGGCAACAGCGTTAAGCCAACCATTGTGTAAAAATAGCAGCGTCCCTGAGAGGTCTGCATCATGATTTTGGTTTGAGGGGCATTCAGTTCGAGTACAGCTCTGTCGGAAGCAAGGGTAGCTCTAAGGGATAAAAATCATGCTGTCTGTGCTTCTTGCCCTTTCCTACATGTCTGCATTTAAAGCCAGACTCGAATCTGCGCATAACGAGTTGTTCGTTTGTTTGCGTGTGACTTTACCACGTTTGCCCCTAGTCTCCTGGCTGTAAACCCCGCTTTCAGCTCACTGCCCTCCCCCTGTTTTAAAGCAGTGCTCCGGCAGGCCATGTCTTGGCGGTTGGGGTTCGTTATCCATTCTCATGGACCGAGCTGCAGATTTTTAAGATGTTTCTGCCTCAGATGACCAGGCCGCTCTTTTGTTGGAAATAACCATGTCGGAACAAACAGGAGTAAGTGTGTGCTTGCTGCTGCTGGAGGTAGCTTCGGCTGGGAAGTGGAGCCTGAGGCTGGGCTGGGGTCTGCTGTGCAGCTCTGAGCCGGTGGCTGCCATGTCTGGCATTCCTGCACCGGACAAGGCAGAGGCAGCGAGCACTTGAACGAAAATGGAGCRTGGCAGGCACCAGATCGGCTCGCAGGTTTTCAGTTTTCTGAGTCCCCTGAGACATGCATGCAAGATGCTTGAGAGAGATTTCTCAGTCCTTCTCCAAATAATGCTCGGCTGATGAGCACGTGCCGCTCTTCATCGTGCTGTTTTTGATGCGGGGCTTGTGTTTTGCAGACAATGAGTGAAAATGAGGACGACTGGCTGGCTCTTAAACCCCAGGAACCTTCTCCATCCCAGTGCTGCGGCAGCGGCTGCAAACCCTGCATCTATGATGTGTAYGAGAAGGAGCTTGCACAATGGGAGAGGGCCAAAGCAAAGCGAGACAAAAGCCTGCTCATCGAAAAGAAGGAGCAGGTCAATTTATCTTCATCACATCCTAGAGCCAGTGCTTTGATCGTACTTGTTAGCGCGTGGGGTTGTAGTGATGGGCGAGGGATGCAGCAATAGATTAAAGCGATGTCTTAAGAAGGCTGTAAACGCAATTCCCCAAACTCTGCCTTCGCAGCCACCCTCCCCCTTGCCGGCTTTCTCCCTGCTGTAATGTGATTTTCCAAGCATCGAGTTTGCCCTGGTGTCGCATTACAGCCCTGGGTCTGCAGCTTCTCCTTGCTGGGGTACCCCAGCCGGCCAGAGCCAGCCYCTCTGGAAACTGGGAATGGGTGAAAGGTACAAAGATTCACAATTTTCTCTGAGAGTTTCCTCGGAGAAGYTCCGTTTTCCTAACCTTTTTCATCTTTTCCTGATTTTTTTAGACTCATACTTTGAGGATGAAAAAAAGCTGCATTGTGTGTGGTGGAGTAGTTGTCTTCAGAGCATAATTTTAAGCTTGTCAGTGCCCTTTTACTTAAGATTAACTATGTTGGGTCAAGCAAAAACGATCAGTGCTGAAACAGCTAACAATATTTCCTATTTGTAGTGGTCATCAGTAGATTTCAAAGTTGCCCCCAAAGCAGCACTCAGCTCTTTTATCAGTATTATTTCTGTTTGTTTCCAGACATGAGAAAATTATTGCAATGAGTCATAATAGGATGGCCTTGCTGTAAGGTGTAAAAGTGTAATTTAAAACGGGGGAGRGGGGGAGTGAGATCCCAAAGTGCATGCCACAGAACATGATAATGAATCAGCAGAGAGCTGAAATTTGCGCTGGGACCCAGCATTTAATAGGTGTTCCTCTGGAGTCCCACGTATCTCCGGCGCTAAATTAGCATACACGTTTGCTTCCAAAGAARAATGAAATAATAAAAGACACCATCTAACCAAGTAATTATTTATTGTTGTTCTTGCAGAGCAGTAATTCAGAACTGAATCCAGATACATTTACTGCATTCAACATAAGCTCAGTGGAGCAGCTAACAGAGGACACCTACCAGTACAAATTTGAATTACCGGGAAATAGCAGTCTGCAATTGAGTTTAGGACAACATATCGTATTAAGGTATTGTTCTCTGTACGAGTTAAACAGTCTGCATTATGTAACCTAATACATAGGGTTTTGTCAATAGGCAAAGGCTTCATACCAGGCAAATCATAATTTCTATACCTCCACAATGACACAGATGAAAGAACTTGTGAGCTCGTTAGCTCTACTAATTTTATGGTAAAAGCCATTCCAAAGCTGTATTTTTCTTCAGCATTATCCTTGCGTCGGTGGGTCAGAAAGAACTAGGTGTGATTAGGAAAATCCATTTGCAGAAAGAAAGAGTCAAAGAATAGATGTTACAACAGATGATTTACTCCAGCGTGTTGGGATGAAGACAATGAGCTGCGCTTACCCCAGAGCTTGGTATTTTAGGCCGTGTATCTTGGGGTAACTCAGTACCCGGTATGTCCAGGCATTTCCTGACTGATTTCTAACAAAACAACCCTCCTGCCTAGTTTATTGCTTGCCAGAAAGGAGCCACTTGGGAAAAGTTTTATGTCTCTCTCGGCCATCTGTGGTGATCATTGCCAGATAGAAAAAGTCATGTTATGATGCCATTGATCTGTATCTGTTGACGTTATTTGTAYGTTAACAGCTGATGTGTACAGCTGGCTGGCTGCTGAAAGTACACGCTTCTCCCTTCAGCCCTCTCTCATAATGCAGCAGAGGAAAAGGTTCGGTCACTTCGATCAATTACCGTAGTCAGTAGTAAAGAGCAGGGTGGATATATTCTATGGGAAGAGAAGACTTACAGGAAAATACAGTGTATATTGACAAGACCTCAGGTCAAGGCTGTGCTCTGGCTTTCATTATTTAATTACCAGATGCTGTCCGAACACAGAAAGGAAAGTAGATGCCAGCCCAGAAGGGATAGCAAACTTATCACAAAAGCATTTTTCTGTCCCCTTTGCCAGTCTTGCACGTTCAGCTGTTTCTCACAAAACAGCTCAAACGTCCTTCCAGGGATGTGTCCACGAGCTGAATATGTGGTACAGCTGGGGCCATCACCGGCAAAACAAAAGGTGCATTTAGCCGTTATGTTCCCCCTGGATTTTTGCCTCTGGAAGGGAAATTATTTGCATCTGTGCACAGGCTGGGCCGTTGGGAAGAGGACCTGCTGCCTCCCTCGTCTCCCCAGAGAACTGCAGAAGTTTGGTAATATCAGTCAATGGCCCAAGTCACAGCGGGTTCCTATATTTCTCTTCTCAGAGGAATGGTGAATGGTTTGGAGGTCCAGCGAGCCTATACTCCGATTAGCCCAGGGAATGCAGAAGGTTACTTTGAAGTTTTAATGAAAGTAAGTAAGCCTGTACAATATGGATTAGAGTCTAAGGTGCCGGGGACTACGTTTTCTTTAGGAAACAAGCACGCTGTCAGCACTTCAGGTGAGACTCTCTCAAATCCCTTATGGACTGTTTTTGTGTTGTTTTGAAGCAGTTATGCTTTGCCGATAAAAATTGCAGGTTTTCCCACAAAACTGAAAGCAGAGGAAGGTGACACATGAACAAGTGCTTTGCAGCATAAGCCCTGTTAAGCACTTGGGAGGACCTCTCGGGAGCCCTGCAGTCGCCAGCRTGGAAAGAAGTGCCCATTCCACTTCCCTGATTTCATTTTGCCTTTTCAATCTGTCTTTGAAATTGCACCCAGTTGTCAGCCCAGTTGAACCACTGATTTTGGGAAGTCCTTGCCCAGCCTTTWTCCTCCCCCCCCTGTATTTTACTTTAAGAACGCTCCTCAGAAAAAAAATTCAGTTTGGTTAAAAATGTAGATGTTTCTGGTTTGCAGGCAGGGCTCTGGAGCTGCCTGCAGCCTGAGAGGGTCCCCGTGGCCCATGAGGCAGAGAGGTGGCCCCTGGGCACAGGCTGCACCTATCAGGGTGGATGGGGTGGCAGAGCCCCGTTTTGGACAAGTGTCCTGGCCCTTCTGGAGGCCACTACAAAGTGCTGGTTGAGTTCATAAGGATTTTATAGGAGAACTTGGCTGGAAATTTGTCTGAATAAAGTCTGCAGGGCCCTCATAAATGATTACTTTGTGTGGAGAATACCGAATTGAAGAAAATTTTTCTGATACTGCATTTGTATGTTACTAGTGATTCCTCAGTGCAGACACAGGCTTCAGTGTAGGTGTGAAATTCAGAGTGTTGGGTATCCCAGGTGGCTTGCAGAGRATGACCACTTGTCCTCTGCCTGTCTTCCAGGATTTCACATTTTGGGGGTTTATTATGCATTATAAGTTCGAACACAAACCCTGTTCTTTAGAAAAGTGTACAGCTTCTATAGGACATCTGTGGGAGGGTCATTTCACCATTCTTGTGGCAACTGGTGTGTGGTAGGGGAGAGAAATGTTGCATTTGAGTTGCATTAATAGGATACATTCACAGGATGACTGTGAAATTTCATGTATACTTGCTTATTACTCACAGGTTTTGCATTCCAATAATAATAGTAATGATTGTAATGATACCTTTCCTTTATATAGAACCTTTCATCCCAAAGGGAGCTATAGTTATTCTCTGGCAGTGGCAAAAGACGTTGGTAACACCCGATGTAAAGCAGCCATTTTTATAACTCACTCTGTAGGTTGTGGTATATTTCACACTGTTCAGGCAATTTTGGAAAGTACTATATTATTATTATTACTATGCAATCCAAGCACTGATCAAACCCTTCTGTCTCCTGTTATTATAGCATTGCATTTGTGATACTACAGTTAAGAGTGAGGGAGTTGCCATTTACAGAGCGTAACCCTCTTTTTGAGTGATTTTATAATGTTAGGGTTTCTCTCCATGTAAAACTGGGTGTAGAAGTTTTCCCCCAGGAGATAATTATTCTTTTCTTTTTATTTAGAAAAATTCATTTTAAACCCACTCAATCACTTCTCACTTCAATTTTTGGAAATAATTTTGGTGAAAAAAGGATTGTTTTAGTTTCCATTACCCTGGTYCATTAGGAATAGGCAGTAAGTGGGGCTGACTTTTCTGCTCTTGCCTTGGGTTTCCATATATATTTGAAGAAGGTAGGTATAAAATACCGCTCCTTTGATGCAACTGCACACTCCTTGCACGAGACTTAGTACCTGCCCAGAGCTCTCTGAAAGTAAAATGTTTCTGATAGTAACTCGGAGCCTGGATGTGTGTATGTTACGCATTTACCTTTTGAATGTAACAACTGGTGCTAACAGTTCTTAATACTTCAGGTATCTTGTTTAAGTGAGGTTGTTAGGAGGGGAGGAATATCTATGTTCTTCGTTAACTAACACTGCTTGCAAGCACAAGCACACACTCACTCACTTTTTCTTAGCTTCTTTGTCGCTCACCAATTCCGTTTGCCTGCAGTGCAGCTTGGTGGCCAGCCAAGGCACTGGGGTGTGGAGCTGGGCTTCTGTCCAATGCACGTGCAGAAAATACCCCSAAATACGCTTTTTTCGTATGTGCTGGAGTCTTCGAAGGCTTCCATCACATCTCTTCTTTTGACCTCTGGTTGCGTTGCTCTTCCTCAGGCTTATCGGTGGCATCGCCTCTGTGCAAGACCGGTTGTCTGCCGCAGCTTTGGGCTTGTCTGCTCTTGCAGTTTGGACCAGCCCTTGTTCTCCGGCCAGATCCCATAGACTGTGGCCGTTCTGTGCACGTTTGTTCTTATTAACCATAAAGTGGTCATACATACATGACATACATATACATACAGCGCATAGCAACAAGACTGCTTGGATAAGCCCTTCATTTTCCAGCTTCTCTGTTTCTAGCAAGCACTGACCCTTCCTCATCRGTCACGAGTGAGGTTAGCATTCCTGCAGGCAAAAGCCTAGATAATATTGTTTGTGCCTGGTAGAAAGTAAGGCAGATTTTGCTAATGTTTTTSTTCTGTGAGGCCCAAATTAACATTTTTTTTTTTGAAAATGTGAAGGCATCCCTTAGCATCCAGATGATCTGTTCTGAAAACAAGAGTTTTATAAATGAAAAACCTGACTTTGGGTCACTAATTGTATCAACACAGCATCTGAGAGACTGAAATAAAGCAAGAGCTATGCAGTGTTTATATAACTATCAGTACCCAGAGGGCGTTTCCAGACCCCATACCCTGAGATTTGGAGAACACTTGAAGGCTTGGACTGTGCTTTGTATTCAAGACACTCTTCTCTGTGTGCTTTGTAAGCAAGAACTCTGATAAGCTTTTTCCAGTTTTGGAAATTCAGACTGCATGAGAGTGGGTTGTGTTTACATTATAGTCAAGCTGGAATGAATCCAATATGATTTAATTTAAATGTCTTTGTTTTGGGTATAACTCTGAGTTATTTTTCAAATAGAATGATCTTTCTTTCTTTTTAAACGCATGAAATGTTTTTTTGCCCCCTTCTTGTTTAAATGTAGATAACTTTATAATTGACTTTAAGCTGGGAAACTTTCCAACAGAGTATAATTATTCTTTTCTTTTGTGCAATGTTTTTTATTAGTGCTATGAAGCTGGGCTAATGTCACAATATATAAAAACGTGGAAAAAAGGAGACATGGTCTTTTGGCGTGGACCGTTTGGAGGGTTCCCATACCGACCTAATAAGGTTAGTTCCCTAAGAGACATAGGAKGTTTCAGCTTGTGGCAGCTCTCTTTGTTTAATACTCTAAAGGGAAGATATCAATTTGATTACTTTTTTCATTATTATTTTAGGGACTTCCTGGGTTACTGTACGGTGCTACAGCATTAGCAGTCAACTGGAGAAAGTACCTCTTATTGAACTGCAGAATATTTAAGAAGGAAGAGGAGAGGGAGGTGGAYGGGAGACTGGAAAATATTAGCAAGGCTCTCTGTTCATCACTTGCATTAGAAGTTCCTGATGTGTTTAACAAAGGGAACTTATTTTGCACCAGCAATGAGTGTGGATCGGTTTTTGCCTTGTTTGAACCACATTGCTGTTTTGTGACTGAGCACGAGCGAAGGGGAGGTGTTGATCTTTTTCTCTCTTGGGCATTCCCTGAACTGTAGCAGCTCCAGTGAGGTGTTACCCAGCCACTCTGCAAATGTTGATCCCACCTGCTGATACCACGCTGGCTGCAAAGAAAGGCAGATCCAGTTTCAGGGGAAGGCTTCTCACACATACTAATTCAGTTCCTTAATTCTGTCCTTTCAAATGAGGAGCAAAATTGAAACACTGGTCATTAAGATCCTAAAGCCTTGTTGTTTTTTCTTCTTCCTTTTTTTTCCCCCCCAACAAAAATAAGGCTGTAAAATCCCAGTGGCTGAGCTCCATGCAGAGCAATTGTGTTCTGCTTCCTGAAATACTTTCCCTGCTGTTTTAGGCTACTGTTCCCTTCTCTTCTTAAAAACTTCCAGATAATCATTTGGGACAGAACATGGCAGTCATGCCTAGAAGTGGCTGTGTTCAGGGGCTGTCTGGGTGATCCATGGACATGCAGTTTGCAAAGCACCTGAGCACTCTTTAAAGCAATGTGCTGTAGAAGAACTGTTTATTGTTTAGGAATTATAACATAGGTCCCAAATATTAGTTTTATAGTAAAATTTTCTTTTATCTCTATTTGCTGCCAGTAGAATAGGACTCAGATTCAGGCAGATCAGATCCATTCACAATAAACTGCCCAGTCAAAACAGCACAGGCAGCCTCTGAGGGCTTAATAGGGGCTTAAGTTCCAGTCTGGCATTGGTGCACTGGCTGGCAGCTGGGGGAGGTGCTGGGAACCTTCTGTCCTCCTACGCACAGCACCTTACTGCCTGAACATCCCTGTCATGAGTAAAGTGAATGTCCCCCCTTGCGGGTGGGAAGCACTATGTGCTGCTGGTAGTTCTTTGAGAAAAGTGAGATAATTCACCAGGAAGATACGTGGATCAGGATGGAGAAGAAACCATTTCCTCCAGAGRACTTTCAGGATTGTACTTTGCAGCATCTAAGGTAAACACAGGGATCATTTCCAGTGGGAAAACAACACACAGTGGGTCAGCAAAGTGTACTGCAGAATTGAAACTGAAATATAAATTAACTGAAATCAAAGTTAGGATAAATTTTTATATTTGTGTAAAATACAGTTTTGTTAGATTTGATATATAAATCTTTAAAGTGCTATCTGTAATCCTTTGCAGAAAAATACATTCTGAGATTTGAATTTACCAGTTCGTGACCTTCTGATATGTTCTCTCTCGAGGGGCCCTTTACCAGCGTGGCAGCAAGGAGGAACTGACCATGAGCACATCTGTTTCCAGTCACCACAGCTCATTCAAAATTCTCTYTTTTGTTGTTAGCATGGAGAACTCCTCATGCTGGCGTCTGGTACCGGCCTCGCACCAATGCTTCCCATCCTCCAGTCCATAACAAATGATGAAGAGGATGAAACCTTTGTAACTCTTGTTGGCTGCTTCCGTACATTTGACAAAATTTATTTGAAACCTTTTCTCCAGGATCTGGCTCGATACTGGAACATCAGAATATTTTACGTCCTAAGCCAGGTAAATAAATGGATATGAAGCGTGTTTGTGTGAGGGTTCTGGGTGCTGGATGAGCCTCTGCCTCTTCTGTTTTTCTGTTAGTGTGATCTTAATTCTTTCCCAGTCATCGAGGGTATTTTGTGATCCGGTAGTTGCTGTCCTTAAATCTGCTACATATTCTCACACTGCTACCAGTCTGGAGAATCTCAGGGAAGCAACTGTCGCTGCTTGTTCTTCTTTACTTCCTTGATAGCTGTTCTGTTGGGAAGGACCCACTGATTCATAGTCACCGTTGATTATTCCCCCCCACTTCAGACGGTTGTTGTTGCACCTAAACATTTGTGCAAAGAAAGCTTGACTCTGGGAGACTCACAGCAAATCAACTATTTCTTCTTTCCTAATATCAGTGCCTTAATCTGTCCTTATCATCCATTCATTCCTCATGGCTAGAGTTCTCTTCTTCTAGTATGTTAGCAYCAACTTCCCAGCAATTTTTTTCCCAGCTGACCCATTTTTAAACTTCTTCAAGTTGGTTTCCCCTCTGTAAAATTACTTTTTTCTGCCAAATCCATGGGAYGAGGGCATACCTCTCAGTAGTCTTACATTTTGAGCAATCTTTTTTATTTCCATTTGGTCCCAAAGTTGCCTGTGTTTTGCACAGATTTGGTAGTTGAAAATTACTTCCCTCAGAAATGAGGATTCATTGCAGGGAGGATATAGAAAGAATTATTTATGCTAAGGGAATGAATCCCATTGCATTTTTAGTTTCTCAGATGAATCATTTTTTGTATCTCTCATGGTGGATCTGCCTCATACATTATGTTCCACATACGGCCTCGGCAAGTTGAGATTGGGTACAGAGAGAAGTACTTGTAATTTAGGCAYCCCTCAGCTACTTTATAGGAGCGTAACTGGTAATTATCTCTGGTGACATAGCTTAAATACCCTTTTCAGGACAGTGCTGTCTCAGGAGCGTGAGGAGGTCTTGAAATTCAATCAGTGAAGGGCGAGAAACCCACCTGACCCCTGTCAACACTGTCTGCCCTGCGTGTACCTCTCTCCCTTTCTTCTCTTCTCTTAGCAGGTTTGTTGTAGTCCAGCGCTGACTCACGCATCCTCCCGTTTAGGATTATGTATCTGTCTGTCTCACTATTTCACTCTGCTGCCTGTCACCACCACATCTGAGCACATTCTGCTTCTAATAAATAGCAGTAGGGGAGTCCCCGCTGGATCTAACGCCATGGGATCTAACATTTCTCGTGGGATCAGAGCTGTGTTTGGAGCAGGGCTGTCTTCTTTCAGTTTTGGTCGAGGGAGATGGGACTGAAAGATACTTGGGAATGGAAGAGGCAATAGAGAGGAATAGACTTGGGATTTAGGACTTGGGCATAGAAAAGGCACGGTGGGAAGTGCTTCTCAAAGGAAAAAGTTCTGCAGTGTTTCTTGGCAATACTTACACTCTGGCTTCGTTCAGTCCGCTCTGAGTGAGTGGCTAGGACTYGTGACAGGGAAAGATTTGATCTGGGCTTTGGAAGAGGAATGTAGCTCTCGGGATGGGTCAGTTCTACCCAGATGGAGTCACAGGGGTGACAAACGTCCTGTGCGGTACTCTGAGGGGAAGACGGAGATTCGGCTGTAAGCAATCAATTGTCCTTTTTAACACACTGCAAAGCTTTTGTCTTTTCAGGAAAGGTCACTGGAAAAACTTCCTTGGAGCTATCAGGAAAACACATACACTGGTCGTCTCAATGAAGACTTGGTGAAGACGATAATAAACTCCTGTCGAAGAAAGCCATTTGTATTAATCTGTGGCTCTTCTGCATTCAGTGAAGATATGAGTAGATATCTGAAAGCTGCAGGAATCGAAGAAAATTCCTGTTTTGTCTTTTAGCAGGGTATTCCTGACCTAAGGAATCTTAGGCCGAGCCTTGGATGTCCTTGTTTCTCTGCAGACATCACTCAAATTCAGTCATCTCCATAGACTGAGTTCCTTGTGCATGTACTTTCATAGGCCTTTGGATCCAATATTTGTCTCCAGTATGATTTTCACTCTTGAGAGTGTTTTAAGGATCAGGTGCCACGCCAGAGTGGCTGCTACGATCACCCACACCTCAGGGAACAGCATGGTAATGTTAATGGAAGTCTTCACAAGCAATTTTAAGAGAGAGATCTCCTAAGGATACTAAGAAGCATCCAAGTACACAGCACTGCTGTAGTATGAAGAMCAGTGACTTGCTTGGCAATCTGTGTTAGTCTGCAGTGGTATTGTGCCCTGTTAGATATCCAGAGAGAGATTTAATCGTTGAGGAGAAGACGGCGTGGCCAAGGGAACAGCRGAGCACTGGCCCAGCACTCTGGAGGCCATGGGGTTCATTTTGGTTGTGTTATTATTGTGCTGGGTGATGCCAGGCAAGTCACTTTGACTTCTCTGTGCCTCAGTTGCCCCATTACACACTAACACAGAGAAGAAGGTACCGATCTCTGAAAAGAGCCTCTCCAACCACGTACAGAAAAGGGTGGGGGATGGAATTAYACGTCATTACCCACTGAGGACTGAGGCAGGCTGTCCTCCTGCCCTAGCACAGCCTGCATTGCCTACCCTGATCCTTCACCCTTGTAATGCTGGCCGGGGACAGAAAAAGCATGTCCTAAAACTCYGTGTGAGAAGGCATCCGGGTTGTCRCTGCTATCTGTCAGGGAGGGTGGTTGTTTGCCTTCCGTGTCCCTTAAGTGTTGTATAATAGCCCTGGTTCATTAAGTTGAACCTCTTTTCAAATAAACAGCTGTTTCTTTTTGTCACAGGGCTCTCCCMGGTGCCCAGGGGGCTGCCCTAAGCGTACAAGAACAGCACCCGGGGAGTGAAAGCGTCGTGGGGCTTTGCTGGGGCGCTCCCCCGTGGGGCAGGGGGCAGAGCCAAGGGCCTGCCCCGGGGATGGCAGCCCCGTGGCTGCGCTGGCACAGCACCCAACCTGGGTTCCCTGGCCCCTTCCTCTTCTGTCAGTCCAAGATGCTGCTGCCTTTCCTCTGAGATAGCCGCTGTCCACTCTTTTACCATCTTAGACCACTGTGTTTACTAACTACACCTGGAAATACAGCTTTTCTGCACACCTTTGTCTTTTTCCATTCATTCCCAGTTTATCCTGTGTTGGGGTTTCCCAGGCTGTGACAGATGCTGTTGCATTATCATTCCTGTCTCATTTCTTACCTGTATCAAATAGTACGCCTTACACAAAGGGGATGTAGTTTCAGAGTTACTCTAAGCAGTGTGCGCTGAAATGGTGGCTCTGATTCGCATGTTGGGAGGAAGTGTAGGTTCCCCTCCCATCAGTGAGATTTGTCTCCGGTTACCAAATGCCTGGAATTAATCCAGTGTAGCTGCAGCTTTTATGTTAACTTCATCGGAGCAAGGGCTGAAAGAAAGCCATCTTCGTAACCCAGAATAGGGTTCTGGCTTTTAACGCAGAGAGATCCAGGGAAGTTGTCCATGGTAGGTCCAAGGCAAGCTCTCAACTCCCATCCAAACCGTGCTTCAGCTGCCGTAAGCCGCTGTGTAGTGGAGGTGCTTCTGCCCAGCGTGGGGCTGATGAAATAAGGAGTTGCTTTCTCCAGTCACTCTCCCTACTTTGGCCTTAGCTGGGAACAYGGAGAAAATATTTTCCTCGGGTATTACATATTCTGAAAACCTTACTTGTATACCTCTTGCTTTAAATATTCTGCCTTTTTGAGATTTTGCTAAAAATGCACCCRGCCTTTTTGCAAAGGCCTGAGATAAAACTTCACGCTCGCTTCGGAAAAGCGATGACTTTCTGCGTGAAAGCTGGGACTGTTCCTTTAAATGCAACCCCAATATGTCTGGGTATTTCAGCACATATGGGCCACGGTGGTTAAACCTTACCCAGCTGGTCCGGCCATTCTGCTGCGAAGCCTCCCGTCTTTGTTCGTGGCTAAAAGGGAGGGTGGTGAGAGACGGAGCAAGCTGTGAATGCTGCGGGTTGCAATCCTGCAAGGGCAGGCTGCGGGCAGAGCGGGAGGAGGCGATGCACGCRGAGCCGGCAGCCCCGCTTGCCGCACTGGCGGGGATGGGGGGTCTTTGCGAGACGTTCTCCGTGGGGAGGATGATGTCCTTGGACGTATGAACTCGAAGGAGTCTTTAAACCGCCCGGGGGCACTTTGTTCTCTATTTTCTGCACTTCTCTCCCTTCCCCCTCCCGCCTTTTGTCATTTCTCAGGCTGGCTCTCACGGGAGTCCCCTCTTCCCAACCCGTCCCCCCTGGGGACAGCCCCTTGCGTGGCGCTCCTGCAAGGGCAGGGGTGTTGGATGGAAAGGCTCTTAGGCAGGATTTTCCCTACCGAGGGAAGATGAGAGGTTTCCTTCTCTTTGGAGGCCCGGGAACTACCCCGCGGTGGCAGTTTTATAGGGAAATGGTGGCGATGCTGCCGATTATCAGGGGATCTGTGGAGCTGGAGGTGCGTGAGCACCCTGCAGGGTGGGTGGCTGCTGCCAGGCCTGGGCAGGGGCTCGCACCCCGCCTCTCCTGCCGGGGTGGGGGGGTGCTGGCAGGGTACTCCGGTGCTCTGGCTGCCCCCCTGGGAATCCCCCACCGCCTGTGCAGCGCTGTGCTGGGGAGAGGGGCTTCGCTTCGCTTCCTTTCTTCTTCCTCATGTGCAGCCTAAATACCTTCTTAATTTCATCTCATTATTTCCTGCCTAAATAATTCCCATTTCTCCCGGGGACTGTATTTAAACCTTTGATCTTCTCTGAAGTCTCACAGTCCTGATCACATCCTTTCTATTTAAATGAATCAAATGCCTTTTTGACTCATGATTTATAAATTTGCCCACAGAGGAATAGAGGCAGCCCCGATACGGCGCGCCTCAAAATCACCCACCGTGTCTCTGGCCGGAGCTAATGCACCCYGGGCTGATCCAGAGCACCTCCGGCCAGACCTCCATGCGGAAGGACCTGCCTGGCTCCGCTGCCGCATCTCGTCCTCCCCCTGCCTCCCTCCGCCCTCCCGCCCGGTTCTGCGGCTGACAAGCGGCGTTGCCTGGGCTCAGGCCCAGCCGGGGAATGGCGGTCCCCAGGTCAGGAGAGGGTGAATGTGCCGGCGGTTGATGGATGCCGTCTCCTGGGAGGGGGGCACAGCTGCTGTGCTGCACAGCCCCGGCCCCCCGTCTCTTGGGGGTATCGCTGATGCACGGCACGAAGCGGGACCGCAGAGCGCAGCTGGAGGGMTGGAGCAGAGCGGCTGCGTACGTACCGGTGTCCCAGACACCGGCTCCGTGCTGGGAGGTGCCTCGGCGCTGAGGCCGGCGGTGGAAGGGCCGGAGGACGGCGGGTGTTGCCRGAGGTGGATGTGGCGAGAGTGAACATGTTTCTCCATCATGCAGCGATGGAGAAGTCGGGGAGCACGTTGTCCCCGAGCCTGAGGGATCGTGGCAGGGAGGGCTGAGCACTCCTCCTGGCTGAGCCGGGGCTGTGGTATGGAAATATCCAGGAGAGGCCCCTGCACCATGGGCTGTGGTGCCAGACCTCTCCTGTTGCCAGACCTCTCCTGCCTCTTTGCTGTGGGTGCTGGCCCCRCATGTTTTGTACGAGGCACAGGGACAGACCTCCTCTCCTCTTCCCCTTAGGGAAGCAGCTAATTAAGCTCTGCAGTGGCCCTGAGAGGTCGGTAGGAGATGTGCCAGCGTCGCAGCCATCTCCCAGAGCCTGCACCAGAACAGGAGCTTTGCGCCGCACCCCAGGATGAGGAGGGCTGCCTTGCATCGCCTCGTTCAAACATATGCTTACTCCTGGTACTCATGGGGTSACTTGGTGCCCGACGCCCCAGGACAGGCACCCCAATGTCCCCTGCCTCAACTGGGCTCAGGACAGAGGGCTTCTGGCTGGGATGCCCAGATTTTCCCACCAACCCTCAGCGTGGCTCCAGCAAGGCCRGGCAGTGGGGAGAGAGCCTGTGCAAATATTATTGTTGTTATTATTACCCATAAATATATGCAGACACTTAACGACCTTGGCATGGAGCATTTCCTGGGGATTAATGACCAGTTGGCGTTAATGGTCCTTAGCTGCACCTCGGGCCATCAGCTCCTCCCAGCCCATCATTAATCCACAGGAAATGTCTCGGGCATCGATCCTCATTGCTTAATTAATAAATGCAACTTGTCTCCCCGCCTGAGATTTACAGATACGTGCTGCTTCTTTCCCCGCTGCTTTGAAGGTGACTTTTTTAGCACAGGTCCCTCGCACTGGGAGACCCTCGTGGGCTTTTGTTTCCTGGCATTCATCTGGGTGTGGGTCACGGCAGCAGGAAAACCTGTTCTCTCCTGGGTGGGAGGGAAGGAACTGAAACGCTGCTGAGCTTGGGGTTTCCCCAGCCAAAGTGGCACAGCACRAGGAGCACATCTTTCCCACCGAACGCAAAGGCTTGGTTACCTTCAGCCGAGCGCAGCCAAGAGCCTGGGCGAGAAGGAGCGTGAGCCGGCATGGAAGAACATGGTAATTCTCCAAGGCCTTAGCAGGTTCTATAATAATCGATGTTTTTTGCCTGTGAGTCACAGTTCATCTCTAATCTTCCTCGGGGGAGGCGGGATTTGCTATCTTTAGTGCTCGCGACTGCCACTTTCTCAGGCTGAGCATCCCGCTGAGCCCGGGCACTCGCTGCAGGGATGCTGACCTGGCAGCCGGCGTGGAGACGCGGCTGCCTTTAAATCCCGTTCCCTGTTTCTCTAGCCTTTACCACCAGTTGGCTTTGTGCAGTGGGTGCCGCAGTATAAATCATGTTAATTCCTGAGGTGCTTTTCCGCGGTAAGTCTGAAATTCCCATTTTGGTTCACTGGCTTGCCTGGTGAACTAAATTATTTTCATAGCCCCTTAAGGGCATATTGTCAGCCCAGACTTACTGCAGTTATACACCATATCTGAAACATTAATATCTCTTCTAAATATAGTGTATTGACAAGGTATCTGGTATAGTGTAAATCCTTGGGACATTTGATCCAGATCATTAAAACTGAGTGAAGGAAGGGAGGAATAGATCAAGTTACCTTGCCGCTCTTAATTCAAACAAACGATGAATTATTCATTCCGCTATTAATTCTACAGTCCTTCCGCTTTTTATTTATTTCTCTCTTTATTTATTTTTTTTCCTCCCAGATAGACAGCTTCGAAAGGATGCTCAGGTGCCGGTGAGGGGAGATTTGCCTGCCGGAGGATGGGGTGCGTGGGGGCGRGCTGCCTGGCAGCGCTGGCCGTGCTGTGCGGGGCTCTCGGGGATGCTCCCAGCAGAGGTAAGAGCCCGGTCCCAGCTCCCAGTGGGGACCCCGGGGCCAATGGGCATCCCTGGTCCCCGGGGAGGAGGGGGCTGTTTGCGGGTGCTGCAGTGGCTCTGGGGTGCGAGCGGGTCCCAGCTCCCAGCAGCTCTCTCAGGCCAGGGGTCCCCCAGCTTGGCCTGGGGAAAGGAGCTGGGATCTGCAGTCGCCGTGCGGGACACCGCCGGGCGCTTGAGTTTCCGCTTCATGCGTATTTTGCTGAAGGTTGCAGGTAGGGGTTGTCCTGTTGTGGTGTCCAGGTGCTTTGCTGAAGCCTTTGTCAACTTCTGGWGTTAACATGCCTATAGAGATTCRCACACRCACACACATATATACATATATRTGTGCATGTATGTATGCAYGTGTATGTTGCTGTGCATGTAATAAACCCCTCACCTTACCTGGATAAAACGCCCCTGGGACRCAGGGCAGGGTTAACAGACAGCACAGCAGTTTGGGGGGCAGGGTGGGCCAGCTCAGCCCAGTAACTGGGCTACACGAGCAATACCTCTCCCCAAAAACKGCAGGGCCTTTCTCACAAAAGGGCTGCGTCAGAAATCAAAACCCATCCCGGCCCTGCAGCGGGTGCTCCTGAGGTGCAAGTGGCCGCCCCGCTGCCTGGTGCTGCCTTCTCACCCCCTGCCTGCACCCACCTGGGCTTCCCGGAGCACCCCGAGGCACCCAGCCCTTAATCCATCAATCTGCCTGCCCCATGGCTACTCACCCCTCCCGCGGGCTCCACTTTTGGGTATTTATTTYAATAACATTATTCCTTTAGTACCAGCCCCATATTGCATTATTGCCTATCCCCAGGAATTAGCAAGGCAATTTTAGCTCTGGCCAGCTTTGCTGCTCGTGCCAACACACACACACGTACAACCCCCCCCCTTACCCATTTGCCATGGTGCTGCATCACACACATCCGCAGGACCCCCCCCTCGCCGGGAGGTCACCGCACCAGCGAGCGTGATGAAAAGCAATGCGCGCTGGCTGACTATTGATTTGCAATATACTTGGCCCAGATTGATGGCAGCAAGCGCCCAGCCTTACGCAGGAACCCGCACATGTCTCCCAGGGGCTACACAGGGTCTGCGTCCCTCCCAGACATGATGTATGTGCCCCCTATATCAGCCTCTTCACCCCAACCCTAATCAGACCCAGGGGCAGGTGGCAGCTGCCCCTGCCCCCCCACACCTTATTTTATAATAACCGTGTCTCAGTATTAAGATTTCATTAGAAAATCAATCCCTACATGCATAACTCATTGTTAAGTGCATCGAGCCCTTCACCCCTATTTSTCCCAGCTTGAATTCACCGATATTACCATTATATGGAGGGAGCATCAGCAGCAGGAGGCACAAAGCTGAAGGGCTGGGCAGCCGGGGCACCGGCGAGGCTGGAACCACTGAACGATTAAAACTCCCTCCCTAATTTCTTTTTCCCAGCAAGAAATGGATGGGAACACCCTGCCGTCACCGGCAGGACAAGCTCATGGGCACGGCCGAGCCACGGGACCGCGCCGGGGCAGGGGGGGGAGAATTGGGTTACTTGGAGGGATGAAAGGTGATGGGAGGGACACGTGTCCTCCAGGGAGAAGGGGTGGCTGAACCCGGTGGGGTCTGCAGGGCACTGGTGTTTCAGCAGTGCCGGTGGTGGGATGGAGCCGGTGCTGTGCACCCCGTCTCCTTCCTTCTGGGCTTCCTCTGGAAAGGGAACGTCACATCCACTTCTGTGTCTCCCAGGCATCAAATGCGGTGGGGTGCTCTCAGCACCCTCTGGCAATTTCTCCAGCCCCAACTTCCCAGGGCTGTACCCCTACGAGACGGAGTGCACGTGGCTGATCGTGGTAGCCGAGGGCTCCTCCGTCCTGCTCTCCTTCAGCCACTTCGAGCTGGAGTACCACGCCGCCTGCGCCTACGACTACCTCCAGGTCTACAATGGGGCTGCCCGGGACCGGGGCAACCTCCTGGGCACCTTCTGTGGCCGCAGCCCCCCGCCACCCTTCTCCTCTGCCTGGCACGTCATGGCCGTCGTCTTCCGCTCCGACCGCCACGTGGCCAAGCGCGGCTTCGCCGCTGCCTACCGGAAAGGTAGTGGGGAGGGATGGCGGTGGCAGAGCATCTGTCCGTCTGTCCTCCCCCACCATCCTCATCATCTGCGCCTCCCTGCAGATGCCTGCGGCGGGCAGCTGACGGGGCTCTCTGGGGAGATCACCACCCCCCGCTACCCGGAGAGCTACCCCAATGACGTCGAGTGCCGCTGGAGCATCGGGGGGGCCGGTGGCAGTGGACCCCTCACCTTGGTGTTCGCCGACTTCCAGGTGGAGGGGGGCCAGGGCTGCGGCTTTGACTATGTGGCCCTTTTCGATGGCCTCACCACCGCCGCCCCCCGCCTGGGACGCTACTGCGGCAGCACCCGCCCGCCCCGCACCGTCTCCTCCRCCCCGCACCTCCTCGTCCTCTTCAAGTCCGACTTCAACATTGGCGGCAGGGGCTTCAAGGCCCATTTCTACTCGGGTGYGGGGGTCTTGGGATGGTGGGGCAGTGGGAAGGACGTGAGGAYGGGTCCCCGGAGTGGTGGTGGTGATGCTCTCCCTCCTGCGGCACCAAGAGGAGATGATAGTGGAGGGGAGCCCTTTGGGGAGAGCTCATGAGATGATGGTGTGAAGTGTAAACCACCACACAATGCCAATGGCATGGTTGTGGCTATCCCAGGCCCCGGGTTGTCTTTCTCTTGAGCAAGAGCCGCCCTTCTCCCTCGCTCATGCCATTCCCTGGGGATATGGGTTTTCCCCATCTGCTCATGTAGGACTTTGGCCACCTTGGGCRTTGCCATCCCCCAAAACTGATGGGTGTCCATCGGCCAAACGCAAGGCTGGGGAGCAGTGAGGTGGAGGGCAGAGCATGCTTTAGCAATAAAACAAGTGATCGCTCAGCCGCCAGCTCATCCACAGCCGGGGGGCTTCAGGTTTGCTTTCGTGTTTTCCTTTCCCCATTTTCCCTGAGCAGGCGAGTGCCAGGAGGTGTTCACCACCATCAAAGGGAATTTCTCCAGCCCTCAGTACCCCAACTTCTACCCCAACAACCTCAAGTGCCAGTGGAGCATCCAGCTGCCCCCAGGCTACCGGGTCAAGGTCTTCTTCTTGGACATGGAGCTGGAGGGCCGGAGCAGCCTGACAGGCGGCTGTGACTATGACCACCTGGCCGCCTTCGATGGCAGCACCGAKAACGGGTCCCTGCTGGGGCGGTGGTGCGGGCAGGAGAGCCCGGCACCCGTCACCTCCCGCCGCAATCACCTGCTGCTGGTCCTCCACACCGACCGCAACACGGCCAAGAGGGGCTTCTCCGTTGCCTACGTGGGAGGTAAAGTCTCACTTGGGGGCTCCACAATGCTTTATTTCCATCGGGACATGCCCGAGACGGTGCAATTTCCAAAAGGACCATACGGTGAAGATACTTGTCCGCAGGAGCGAAGCACGTGGCTCTTTAGGGATGGGTTGGAGAAGATGCAGCTGATGAGCCCCAGCTCTCCCTGAGTGCAACACGCACATGCTCCACATGTTTAGTATTCAGGAGATGCTTTCCAGCTTCTCCTCCACGCATCTCYGCCGCTGCTGTGCTCCTGCTCCTCTCTCAGGGCGTGAAGGAGAGAAAACCCAGGGGCTTTTTAGGGGACCAAAGCCCCAGGGGAGGTAACCAGCTCAAGCATCACAACCCCGTTGCTGGCTCCCCAGGATGCTCTGGCCCCGCCAGCACGCGGCTGAGCAGGCAGACATAAACCGCGTCCTCTCCACCGGCAGCAGTGCCGGAGGGGCAGCACCCCGGGGGCACGGCACTCCCAAATCCACCCGGCCAGCCCTGCCCAGCACCTCCCCGCCGCTAGCGTGCCTTGTGTCCTGGCCAGTGTGTCCGCAGCCGGTGGGAGGAGTGGCGTGTAACCTCTCTCGTGTATTTGCCAACCTTTCCACCTCAAAAGCCGGCGTTCATCGTATTTCAAGATAATTACATCTGAGCGGACCTGTGTGTCAGGGATGATTCAGACAGGGGCAGCCTCGCCGGCGGGCTGGAGCCGGAGCAGGGCTGCAGGACCAGCGGCACAGGAGCTGGGGGTGGCTGGCCCTGGGTTTACGAGCTTTTATCCCTCAGCAGCAAAATTGTTCTTYGTTTCCAGTGTAGCAGAAGGGATTTGGGGGTATGTGGCTCTAGGAGTAAGAGATGGGATGGAGCTTTGTCCTGAGCCTCTGCAGCCTCCGGAGGGAGAGAGATCGTACCAGACATCTGGTAGGGCTTTAGTGTGCACAGCAGGTCTGTCCCTGTCCTTGTGATGCTTATTTCTTACTGTTTTACAGCAGTGTGCAGGGAGAGAAATCTTGGCCTCGCTGTGTCTGGTCATGGAGAAACCCCATTCCTGACGGAGGAGCTTGCAGAGATAGATGGGATGCTAGCTGAGGGACGTGACTTCTCCCAGCTGCCYGAGGCTCCTGCATCCCCCGGTACACGCTGCCGGATGCGTGTTGGGAGAGGACAAAAGCTTGGACACGAAGCCAAGCCTTCCCCTGTAAAGCTAAGGCTGCCTGCTATGTTTGCCCGGCGATTYGGGCATCTGCTTGCGATTAGCAGCCCGCGTGGCACATCCAACCGCCCGCACGCTGCCAGGAGAGCGGCTGCTCTCACCGGGAGGCACCGGCCTCTCCCTGCCGCCGGCTTCCTCGGGAGCCCTTGGAGGCAAAAGAGCACCTCAGCTTCTACATCCACAGCTCTTCAACCATGCAGATATTTTCCTTTCGAGCCCATGAAAGGGCATAGCTTGGGCTGGGCATGTGTGATTTATGGCCATTTGAACAAAAGCCTTCACACCAGGAGAGAGGATCCATTTTCTCCTTCTCCTTCTCTTGATCTAATGCACTTTAGTTATTTGGTAAATCTTCTAGTGGTTTTATAATGCACTAAGTGAAGCAAACTGACACTATTTTTTCATATTGATTTTATTGCGTCTTACCAGTTTCATAAGGCCAAGATTCAGAGGGAGCTGGAATAATTCAATAATTCATACTGCCCAAGTGGTTGGTTCAAGCTGAGTGAGGATTAACTTTGAAGAGGGCAGCACTTTTCTCCCTGCTCTTTTCCCTGTGTGGATGCTTTCTGCATCCAGAGGGGCCAAATACGGTGCCAGGAGAGTTGTGGAGAGGGGTTGGGGTCCCCATTGCCCCGCTCCTCGGCATCATGGGCAGCTCAACAGCAGCTCCCTCCATCCACTGTTCGACAGCTCTCCATCAAAAATAACGTTCCAGGGGTGGTGGAGGGCTGATGATGCTTGGGACARGACCTGGGCTGGGCCATTCCCAGGAGGATGCCCCAGGGCCGGGGCCCCGGCTCACCCTTCCCCAGGGACCGTGTGGCAGCCGCGCAGCTGCGTCACTCCGGGGCAGGCAGGTGTGGGGTCCCCTCGAGATGCACCTTCTCCCTTTCGTCACTGTAAGAGTCCCTCTCGCAGGGGTGTTGTAGTGTGTAGGGGAGCTCTGTGCCCATGGCAAGCCATCAGCAAAGCTCTCCTGGTCTAATCCTGGGCAGCAACTCAAATGTTTCGCTGGCTTTGCARTGATGGAGAGCGGCTGCTCTCACAGGGTAAATCCTTCCTTGCTGATGGCGGTGACAGCATGATGGTGTTGCCTGTAATGGCACTCGGGTGTCACTCGGAGAGCTGGGAAGGAGGGCGAGGTTCGAGAGGGATTTCCACTGAGAGGATTCCCTCCACTTCACTTCTACCTTGTTTTCTACCCCAACAGTTGTGCCCATGAACGTCAGCTGCACCCGGACGGACTTCCACATCCAGATCCCCGTGCCGTCCCTGGCCCAGCTGGAGAGGAATAGGATTTATTTGGGGACCCCCTCCTGTGCAGCCCAGGTGGTTGGTGGGAACTTTAAAATACACACCAGGTTTGACACCTGCGGTACCGAATCCCAGGTAAGYGGTCGGCAAACCTTCCTTTAAAGCAAGCTGAGTAGATGGTTAGCCCCGTGCCAGTCGTACCAGCTGCAGAGAGGAGTTCCCAGTCCCTCTCCCATCTTCCCAGTAGATGCTGGTCTGATTCATGGCCAACTGCCCTCTAAACCCCTGTGAAAACAAGCTGCACAAAGCCCTGACAAGCCGTGACCCTTGTCTTGTAGAAACGCAACAACACGTCCGTCATCGTCAGCACCCTCTACATYGATTTTTCAGTGGGTGACCAGGAGGACATCCACCAGTATGAGGTGCAGTGTGAGCCGAAGAGGAAGGAAGCCTCAGTGACCCTCATCGCCGGCCCCAACCCCTCCAGGCTCAGCCAGGCAGAAAACCTGGTGGATGTCCAACAGCGGGAGGGGGGAGCAATGGACACCCACGAAATCAAGAGCCAGGACACCAGCGACATCATCTTCATCAGCATCTGCATCCTGGCCGGGCTCCTCATGGTCATCGCGGTGGTGGGGCTCGTGCTTCTGTAGGATGCTGCTCCCTGAACCTGCGATGCCAGCCCTGCTCAGGGTGGAAGCACCCCAAAATCCCACCCCAAAATCCCACCCCAAAACACACCCCAAAACACACCCCAAAATCCCTCTCACCCAGGTTGAGCCCTAACACAGCTGCTCAAATGGAGACACAGCTCCCAGGCCCTGAAACAGAGCCTGAACCCAACCTCCACCTCCTCCCAGTGCCTGAAAAATCTGGGCAATAGGCAGCCGTTTCCCTTCCCAATTTGTTTTCCTCTGTCTCAATCTGTCCATTTGGCTCAGGAATGCAATTCTTGCRCTTCCTAACTCTTCCCGCACCTGCTTCAATTTGTTTTCCCTCTGGTGCTGCTGCTTTCGGGAAAGTAACGTTGTTTGCCGATGGCTGCAAATCATCCTGTCAATTATTTCTAGCTGAATTCTTGAAGGTACAGACCATCCCCAAATATAGCGATATTCCCAACAAATGTTTTCCAGGCTCCCGCCCGTGCTCGGGGGGGGGTACTGTATAGCTCTGTTATAGGTATCTCCACTTGGCAAGTATAGATGTAGCTCAAGTAGATGCTTCCARGCGGTGTTTCTGGATGCCCACGGGTGATGTGATGAGACGCATTCGCCGGGTGCCCTGGAGCTCCTCGTTTGATCTTCGCACGTCGTTTAACCCACCCGTTGCTCGCAGGACTCGTCTGAGCTCTTCAGCCACCAGCAGCTGGAGGGAAGGAGAATGATCTCCTCTGTGTTTTCCTCCTTTCCAGCATGGCCAGGTGTCCACCGCCATGAGCTCCGTACCGGCGTTGCTCCCGGAGTCTGAAACCGCGGGCACRGAGGTTTCGGTAACCTTTTAAAGATGGCCTGAGCAGGAGGGGCTGGCTCCCCTGGGACTGACATGGTTTTTGCTGCCAACCTCAGTGACACCAGACCTCTACCCTTGGTCCTTGCAGAATGTGAGCTCGGCAGTCGAGAGCACGAAAATAGGAGTCCTGTGGTCACCTGCACCTCCAGAAAATTTGGGTTCCTCCCCAAGAGCCCTGATGCTACTGACCGCTGGATGGCCAAATAACCCCCGCCTGCCTCTTGTGCCGTACCAACGCAAAGGAAATTCCCTTTCAGCGTCACACGGGGGGTGGCTATCACAGAGCGGCCTGTGTTGGTCATGGCGTGGGTCAGAGCCAGCGTAAGGCGAAGCCAATGTGAAATCTCGCTGCAGAAGCAGGGTGAATGCAGCCCTGGGAGCCTGGCGTAGGGGTCACCCACCCCAGCCTGCGTAAAACACACTGTGGTGCAGGGMGAGATCTTAAAATGTCCAAACGTGGTCATTCAAGGGCAAAAAAAAATGAAGTTGAGGGCAGTGGGTAATCCAGGAGCCCTTTTTTTGGTAGCACTACCTCCCGAGGGGAATCCAGCCTAAGGAGGGTACGGGCTATTCCTGTGACAGCATGGCACCGTGCAGCAAACCCCTCTTGCTGCTGAATCCACCTGCGGGATTTTTAGCGGGGGCCAACWGGACAGTCCCGAAGGTAAAAGGCTTTCCTGACCCATGTCCTGCTTCCCGCACCTGCTGRGACGGGTCTGTACCTGCTGCTGAGCATCAGAGGAAGCAGCAGTAAAGGCAAAGGATGGTGATCAAGCGGCTTTTCCTCCTGGTTTGCACCAGCCCGTGGATACCTGGTGTCCRGGGAGGGAAGAAGGCACAAATCTGCGCATGCCTTCTAAGGCTAACTCCTTCTAACGAGGAGCCTTTGTTATCAGAGCCTGGATTGATTTGGTGTTTGTTGGTGCAACRCGTCGGCAAATGCGAGATTTCTGAGTGAAATATTTGCCAGCACTGTTAAGCTCCATTAAGGCAACGTTTTGAGAGCGTGTTGTGTACATAGACGGGAAACAAGGCCAGACCCCCCTGCTGCCTGCAAAGCCTTGCTGCCAGTTAATTGCTAGGTATATAACTGTCAGCTCGGGATGATAGTTACAAGGTTTGACAACTGAAGAAACTTAAAGATATAATTAACCTTGCTGGCAGCCCAGATTTTGCTGAAACAGGTGAACGCTGCAGCCCGCTCRTGCCTGGCGGGGAGCCCACAGCACCCAGCAGCACCCACCCTGCCCCTCGCCCRCAGGACGGGCACCTCCTCGCCCTGCCAGAGCCTCTGGCACCCTGCGATTTGCAGGGAAAAAGGCTTTTCTGGGTGGCTGGTGGTGGTGCGCTCAAATAAGGTGTTGGACCTGGTCCCAGATTCCAGCAGCAATATGGGCCGCTGCTGCRCTCGCCCCAGGGAGGGTTTCCAGCTCCGGCTCCGAAGCCACCTGAGCATCCCTGGGTACAGCGCTCTCCTGCATGCATCCCTCGGGATGCAGGATGGGCGCTGCAGGAGCAGCTCCGCTCCCCCGAGCTCAGGGGCTCCCCAGCACCCCCAGCCCCGCAGGGTGTTATCCACAGGCTCACAGCCGGGGCGATTAATGTGACTTGAAGGCTTACAAAAGCCCTTTCCTGGCTTGTTCCTGGACCCGTTTGCAGCTGCACCTGACTCGAGCCAGTCATCCTCCTCAGAGCTAGGAAAGCCTCCCGAGCTTGCCGAGCACCGGCCCTTCTCAGCCTCCGATCATGCTCCGGCGTGTCTCAGCCTCTCATTTTCTCCATTAGGTTTTGGTATCCAGTCTCTCCCCCCCCCCCAATGTCCCCTGTTAAACTGCTTCTTCCCTGATATACAGGGCCCTCCCTTTCCGTTCCAAATTTGACACCCTGGGAAGCTGCTTCTGCAAAAAACGTGGAGGTGTCACCACCAGCGCTGGCCAGGAGTCCTCCCTGCTCTCAGATACCCAACACCACCAAGCGTGAGGACCCCAATTAAAGCCATGCTGGCCGCGTGGGGCGAAGGGGACATCATGGGGACAGAGATAACACCTGAGTTTGGGGCCCCAACCATCCTCCTGGTTTGGTGGCCGGGCGGTGGGCACACCACCTCTCCCCAGTTAACGCAGGATTGGTTTCCACCGAAAAATGGCAACGGCCAAATGGCTCATGACGTGCCTGCGGCTCTGCAAACCCGCCCCCCCCCCAGCCCCCTGCGCTGCCCGTGATAGCCCTCTCCGGATTTCCAGTCCAAACCTGCTGCCAGCTGGTTTATCCCACTTGCCTCCACACCCCCCCTCCACACACCCAAATCGCCCAGCAGCTTCCCCAGCTCTTTCCCCGCACCGTGTCTGGGTGGTCCCTGGAGGGTTTCCCTGCCATCACCCTGCCGCTGCTGCGGCCACGCCATGGACCGGAGCAGGGCTGGCACCCACAGCAGTTCTCCTTCAGCAAGCACGTCCGTCCTCGTCCCTGCGAGCGGAGACCCCAGCAGCACGGAAGGTCGCATGGGGACAGCCGGGAGGGGAGAAGATCCCCGGTGAGCGGGTGCCAAGTGCCCTGGGTGGGCACTGCCCCGGCTGGGGAGGGAGCCCARCCAGGGAGGGGGACGGTGCGGTGCAAGCCTCCAGCCTGGAGAGAGGGACTGCCGGGGTCATTTTGTGAAACAAACCCTTTTTCTCGTGTAAAAGCCACTCAGATGAGCTGCAAACAGATATCAGGAATGCATCACCAGGGCTCCTTCCCCTCCACCATGCCTACGGTCCTCACGCATCGGGCCTCGGTTTCCCTCACTGGTGTTTGCCCAGCACTTTCCGAGCAGGCGGGGAGAGCGGCGAGCGTAGGCAGCGCTCCCGTTACTCATCTGATTATTTATTTAGGGCTTGATGATTTGATTGCACCAGGCTGAATGCAGCCACTCCATCTCCTGGCTTTGCTTATGGACGTGGAGTCGCGTCCCTCAGGAGCAGGCAAAGGCTTTGCTGTTCTGCGAGAGGGAGAGCCTCCGTTATCTCTCTGCGAGTGCCTGCATGCAAAGCTGATGAAGAACGATCGTTGAAAATTGTAGATCATAGAAAACAGGACTGGAAGAGCCCCCAGGAGATTGGTTGGTTTATTCCTCTCCCTCTCTGGGGGAATTACTTCTACCAGAGAGAAGCTGGGCTAAAATATCCTAAAAATCCCAGCCATGCTCTCTGTGTTTTGTCTATTTACCAGGAAGGTTTTCCTAATGTGTCACGCTGCTGGGAAGTGCTGATGGGGGATGTGCTGATGGGCACTGTGCTTTTGTGCTGCTGCGTTGCACAAGCACAACGGTGGTGGAAGTGCCCCAAAACGGGTACCACTGCCTGCGCAGGACCCTGCTCCCCCTGCCCGGAGGCTCGGGGCCAGCCCTGAGGCATTGGGCAGGATGGGGCATCCCACTGGGGCTCCCAGCAAGCACATGGTGTCATGATCCACAACAGGAGGGTCTGGTAGCCTTAGAAAATCCCATCCGCACCTGGAGCAAGCCCATTCAGGTGCAGACGGTCATGCCCTGATGGCCACCAGCAACCTGGAGAAGCTCCAGGGTGGGAGCACTCTGCTGAGGATGCAAACTGGACAGAGCTGTGCCCAGGCTTGCACAGAGTCTCTCTGATGTCCCCAAAGCTGCAGGCGGACAGGTATGGCACCGTGGGGCTGGGAAGGAGTGCGGTGCAGGCAGGGTGCCAGCTTGCCTGTACTGGCATCACTGCTCTCCAGTYCCCTGGAGCCAGCCGGGGAGGCGAGAGGCCGAGCAGCACCGCGGCTGGGTGAGCTCTGGGGATCGCTCAGGGCTGGGTGACCCCTCGGTGGCCATGCTGGAGCTCCACAGGGACACTGGGTCTGTCCCTACAGCACAGGGTAGAGCTTGGGGCTCTCCAGTTGCTCGTGCCCGGCTGCCTGGCTGCACACACCGTCGGGCTGCTGGTGTGGGGAGAGGGACAGGGCCCCTCCGGCTGCAGTGCTGTAATTAAGGAGTGGGTGCTTGATTTTCACAGGAGCTCAGCACACCGGGTCTGGCCCTGCTCCMGCAGGCAGATGGATGCTGCAGGTCAGGGGCTGCAAACCCAGCCCTGGGGGTGACCATGCAGGAGCTGGCTGTTTGAGGGGCTTCTCCTTTCCAAAGCAATGCTTCGGCTGCGACAGGTAGCTCGGGTCCCTCTCCTTTTAGGAATGCTTTATACACCCCAGGTTTCCACGCTTGGAAAAAACAAAGAATGTCCCGATGCTTTCCTAAGGAGAAGCGTCACACGCTCCGCTCGCTTGAGATTTATGTGGCCCAAGGGGCGCAGTGAGGTTCTGCTGACTCATGTCTCTTAAAATGAAAATAAAAGGGCCAGTGTGTTACCTTGGTGGCTGCAGAAAGAAAGAGAAAAACTTCCTGAGCACCAGCTGGGTGCTCACCCCTTACCAGGCAACTACCCTTTGGTGGTTTATTCTGTGTAATACTCAGTAAAGTTTGCTGCSGTGACGCCAGCAGTGCCCGGGGTGGGAAGGGGAGCTGGGACCAGGGCCGGCCCCGCTGCCGTGGGGTGCGTGGTCTGGCTGCGGGCGCCGGTGGTCCCCGAGCTCACGCTGGCCGGGTCGCCCCACTCGCTCCAGAAGCCATTCTCCTCGGCGCCCTTACAGTGAACCATCAGGACGTAGGTGGTGTCCGGCCTCACGTCGTAGATGTGGTAGCTGGTCTGCTCCCCCACGTCAGGCTCGTGCTGAGAAAGAGGAGGGGAGATGTATTTAAATGACTCTCACAGCTCTCCTCCAGTGATTTCTTYCCTCTCCCCCATTCCTTTGCTCAGAGGGTTATTTGTCTATTTTCAGTTTTTATACTCAAGTCCCACAGTCTGGGACTGGGGTGCAGAGAACTGGCACACTTGTGACACCCAGGGAGCCACTGCTGGGTCTGAACCTCATGTCTCTGAGCGGTGCTGGTGGCGTGCAGCATTGCACCTCCTCCTTGGGCACGAACCCTGCTGTCTCGGTGAATAGTTTGGGGTTTTTTCCTTCTTCCCCGTGGCTGGCAGCGTGCCCTGTGTCCTCCGTCTCCCCCAAAATCCCCCAGCTCCAAAAGCAGTGGTGTGAAGACCTGGGGAGCAGCTGATCGTGGCACCAGCCAGCGGAGAGCTGCTTGCAAGCTCCTTGCTCCCCGTGCAGGACGCGCGTGGGACGGCTCCGGACACCGACGTTGGTACCACCGGCAGCCCCAGCATGAGCGTGCCCCTCGGCAGCGCTGCCCGGCCAGCCCGAGTCCCACGCTGGGGCACGGCTGGGGACCACCTAGCTGGGAAGTCCCGCTCCGATCCTGCTTTGGCTCTTTACCTTATTTTTCCCTTTCCCCAGGAATGCCAGGAATGAGGCCAGCTGGGCTSCCCTAATCCGTTCTCCCCATTCAAACCTGCATCCTCTCCTCAAATGGATGCAAACGGATTAAATGGATGCAAATGGATTAAATTAACCTTTACAGTTAATTTAGYAGTGACTGGCCCTGGGGCGACAGCAAGGGCGGTTTGTGGGCTTGCACCAGGAGCAGCTTTGCTGCTCCTCGCCGTAGTTCTCTCAGGGGTTTGGTGTTTAAGGCCAGAAGACCCCCAGCCACTTTTGCCACCGAGCCGGTCATAGCTCCCCAGGACCTYGGCACGGACGGGTCAGCGGGTGTTGCACCGAGAGGGGGGTCTGTGGTGGGAAGGACGGAGGACTCACCACCCACGTGCCGCTGCCCAGCTCCCGGTACCGCAGCTGGGAAGTAGGAGGGGGCGATGCCCGGCGGGTACTGCCGGTCCACCGAAAG
Organism: Oceanodroma leucorhoa; assembly: GCA_030449065.1. Classification (NCBI taxonomy): domain Eukaryota; kingdom Metazoa; phylum Chordata; class Aves; order Procellariiformes; genus Oceanodroma; species Oceanodroma leucorhoa. Next base: position 1,409,332 of record JASVER010000082.1, on the reverse strand, counting down.
GTAGGTGCCCCGGCCGCTGGCCGTCACGCCCCGGGGGGGGTCCGTCTTGGCTGCTCAAGCAGGGGGAACAAAAACACAGGGTCAGCATCAGCCGTGGGCAGCAAGGGGCTGCTCGGCAGCTTCCCCCAGTGATGGACAGAGGACAGGGTTTGTGTTGGAGAGGGAGACCCCTCACCCAGCCCGCACGGTTAGGTGCCACCAGCTTCACACGTCTGCTTCCCCTCTTCCCTCCCAGCACAGTGATGGACTCGCCGATGTCCCCCGTGTTCACCAGCCCCTGGGACCCCCAGCCCTCCGCCTCCACCCAGATCTCGTAYGACAGGTAGAGGCAGAAGTTTTCCCGGCTGAAGTAGCAGGAGTCGGGGCCGGCGGTGACGTAGTCTTTGCACTCTTCCACTTCTGGGGCTCCCCTGCACCCCAAGGAGGTGGTGAGGATGCCGGCAGCCCCCTCCCTTGGCATATGCCAGGGCCAGCCGGTGCCCCCAGCCCCCCAAAAACACAGTGGGTATGAGGCGAGCGGGCCCGTGGGGGTGGTGCTGCTCTGCACCCCAGCGTTGCTCCCCAGCACGAAGCCACCCCCGCAGCCTCTCCTTCTTTTTGTGAGTRGAAAAACAATTCGGTGAACACCTCCCCAAGCCCTGTTACGGGGAGGGGGCGAGCCATGGCATTTCRGTACCCCCTGATGCCCGGGGGAGAAGGGGAGCAGGGAAAACCCCCCACACCATGAGTTGAGCCACACCATCCCTGCTCTCGGTGGCTCCCGCTCACGGTGGCTGGTGTTTCACGGCTGGGATAAGGTTTCCAGGCTTTCTGGGATTTACCTCATCCTGTACCGGAGGCGGAGGGAGGTGTTGGCCRGGGCTCCGTCCCGCGGGGGCCAGCGGCACCGCATGTGCTTGGGGTAGAGCAGGATGCAGCGCACGGCCGGGTGGCTGGGCACCCCTGCGGGGATGGAGGGGACAGGGAAGGGGGAACSGTCAGCCCCCTCCATAGCACTGGGTTATGGTGCCTGAGCCTGGGGGGGCTGACAGACCTCGCCGAGTCCCAGCYCTGCACCCCGGAGACAAGGCGGGCATCTGCCTAAACGGAGATGGGTCTGGGATGGAGCTCACTCCCTCGTCTCCCCATGGCTCTYGCCGTCGTGTGCCCGTCAGGGCAAGAAGCCCCTGCAGACTGGGATGCAGCAAGGCGCTTACTGGTCCCAGTTGCCCAGGCTGCCTGGCCACGCTCTGCACCCAGTGGGAGAAGGGAGGAGTAACCAGTTTGGAGCTGGCAGATTTTGCTGGCTGGGGTRTCGGTGTGAGCAGCGGCACTGGCCACCAGGAGCATGTCCCTCTCTTTCCCCTGTCCCCGGGATGGGGACCCTAACATCTGCAAAAGGGGCAGATGGGGACAGAAACTGCGTCGGCCGACCCAGCAAAACCTGCCGGTGGGTGCAAGCGCCTCCAGCCCTGCTTGCAGGGGGTCACGGGGCTGCAGAACCAGGACTCATTTTGGCTCCCCAAAAGGGGGTTATTTATTTCTAGATCTGGATGAAGCATCGATTTCTTGGAGCGTATAAAAGCCAAAGCACAAGTAGGATTCCAGGTACTTTTCTGCTCTGGCTGAGCCCACGGTTTGGGCAGGTCGCTTTTGCTTGTGTCTGAGTACGTAAAATGGCAAAGGAGCTTTTGGAGAGCTGGGATGGGGGAGCAGTAGAAAGCCCTTGAAGTTATTTTCTTGAGCCGTGTGGCTTTCAGACCTCACTCCTGGGATTCTTTCCTTCCCCATCAGTGACTCAGGCCCAGCCTTTGGCCATCCAGTCTCCCTCCAGCMTCCCTGCACGGACTGAAGTCCCGTGCTGCAAACCAGCGATAACGGAAACAGGACCCTCCAACCCCTTTGGCCTCGGGCAAGCAAAGCCCCSCTCCCTGGCAAACCAAAGCCCCTCTCCGCAGGGAAGCGGCTAACCCTGCCTGCTCGGGTGGGCAATGCCAGCCTGCCGTGGGGGCATCTCTACCTTGGGGATCCAGGTACCCGCCGGAGACCCCAGCCGCGGCGGCACAGATGAGGAGGCAGTAGTCAAGCAGCCCAGCCAYCTGGGGAAACATAATGGATCAAGCATATGGACAATTAAAAATGCAATGACGGTGTTTGCCGGGAGTTGTTTTCCCAGCTTATTTTAAATCCTGTTTCCCGGCCGTCATGGCCCCGGGGACAGCGAGGTCGTCTTCTCCTGCTCGCGGGGGTTTTGGAGTGCGGAGGCTGAACGGGGCGTTTGCTCCGTGATGTATGGAAGAGGTTAGAGCTGAATTTTGAGCTTATGGCCATGCCCCTGCAGTGGGTTCAGGGGGTGCAGATTTGACCCTGGCTCCCCTCTCTGGCTGGCTCTGCCCATTGCAGCCCTCCTCCTCCTCCATCCATCCAGGACAGGAGCGCAGTGTTTGCAATGTGAAAATTTCAGCTTAGGTAAAGTATTGGCCACAGCAGAAATAATAGTTTTAGCTTTTTTTTGTTGCCATTGGGGCTGGCTGTGCTAGAGAACAGCGTTTGTCCATTATAGGGGCACCCTTTATAGGGAGCTAACTGCTTGCTATATAATAATATGTAATTAGCAAGGATTATCCCATAATCTAGTCTAATTGACAGAGACCGTAGATGTTGTTCAGTGGACTGCCAGCAGAAGAATTAGAGCATCATTAATTGCAGTGTAACCCTGGCACGGGCTTCCCTTTTCTGTATCCTGTGGCATGTCAGAGTCCCCTCGTGCCTCAGTTTCCCCTCCTGTGAAATGCCAGCACATCCACCCGAACTGGGGACGGATTTATCCCGCAGTGTCAGCACCTGTGCAGATGGGTGTTTAAATAAATGCAGGAGGGCTCTCCAGCCTTTGTGGTATCCTCCACAGCGTGATCTGTTATGGGAGGGCTCACTCGTTAGCCTCAAAAACACTTAAAAAGTGCCACAGCCATTTAAAGCAGCAAGGGTGATTCAGTGCTTCTGGTGCTGTGAGCTGCATGGAGGAGCAAGGGTTTGCCGGCTGCGGCCACAATGCCGACGTGTTTCCYTCCCTCTACCTCTTTTCTGCTTTCCTCCATCCCTCCTCTGCTCCAGCCCCCAATTTCTGCTCCATCTTATGCTCCTGCCCCGTAGTGTGCTAACATACCCTGGGAGGAAAGTTCCTGGAGCCTACTTCAAATGATYGGGGCTCCAAAAGACATCTGTGGCTGCTCCTTGCCTTAACATCTCTTAACCCGGGGCCAGCCTAGCAAACCCTTCGTATTACAGGTCTGCCAGGGAAGCAAATGAGATCTAAAAGTTTGGGTTCTTTGTGCAGAAACCTTTGAAGAGCCTCTTAAAAGATGAAAAATGGTGAGCCGCTGCGCACTCTCTTTTCTGAAGGACAGGGAGGGTCTTGTCTACTCCTGTCTTCTTTCTCCCAAGTAATTTGYAGCAGGACAAAGCTCTCCTTAGCCGTGCCTGCTGGTGGAGAAYGGAGCAAGCTGTCTCCTGGTGCCTTCCCAAACTTGCACTTCAGAAGCCAGGGTCAGAAGTCAGCTCTGGCAGGGGTGAATTCTCCTTCCATCCCCCCCGGTGCTGCCCCGAGCCCACCCTGTRCTCCCCAAGCACCAGCAGCACAGGCAGGGGAGGAGAGCAGGAGATGTCACCTCCAGAAGGTGCTTCCCTCCTCTCTTCGCTGGGTGCAGCAGGTCTCTATAGGTCCGTCGGCTTTATGTACTCTTTCACTGAGACAAATGTGTGGGCTGGGCTTAATCTGGTAAGAAAAGGRGGAAAAGGACCTTTTTGCCAGATTGGGTGGCTTCTTGATTTAATGTTTCCCCTGTAAAAAGGGAACCAGCTATTTCAAAGGCACCATGCCAGAGAAACATAGCACGAGGGAGCCACCGCTCAGACCTTTCATCCTCCCTTTTAATCTAAAAGGGTTTCCCCAGCGTGAAGACAGGAGCTTGTGGAGAGTCCCTGCCTTTGTAACGTGTCTCACCRGTACCCTGCGGCTGGTCTGCGCCGCACAGCAGCTGCCAAGCAAAACCGGAGGAGAAAGAGCAGAATTTAGGAGAAATGCATGCCTGGACCAGTGAGGCCAAACTTTAGGATGCGAGAGGGGCCCCTTCTTCCCCCAGCCCAATGTGTAACCCATGAGGTGGGGAACCCAAACTGGTGAGGACCCCCTGTGAGTGGGTTTGCCACAGGCAAACTACAGCAGATCAGACATTTCAGAGCCAGGCCAGCCTGGGGAGTGATGCACTCCATAGGGCTCAGGTGCATGTGCCCTTCCAGACTCTCTATTTCAAGGGATTTCCAGAGGTCACGTGGACTACAGCTAGCGCAGAACGGCTCACAGCGTTGGGAACCGGCCATCCCTGACCTCCTGCTTCATCCACCATCTCCCCGCTGGCTGCACTGGCCAGGGGAGGGAGGGAAGAATGGGCTGTGCTCGGCTTTAGCTGGAGGAGTAGCAAACTGCTTCCTAGGCATATGACTAGGCATAAATAAATGCAGTTGTGTAGGTGAGATTGCTCCAAGGGSTGAATCTGGTCTTTATAGCATAATTAAATACTTGGTTACTGTCAGGCGTCGAGTGTCCCGTTGTCACATTCAGCATCGCTCTTTGSGAAAATGAAGCCCTATTTTGGCCTATTGCTTTGTTGTCTCTATTTTTGTCTTCCTTCCCCACCTTCCTTTATGTTTTTTGTCCTTTAACCGTTCCCTTGTTCTCTGCATTTCATCCTGTGCTGCAGGTCTCAAGTCCAACCCTCGGGGACCTTTTCCAGTTCCTCCAGACAGTCAGTTTTATGCAAAGCTGAGTCTGTGAATCTTCAGCCCAAATGATAACTGCCAGCTTTAATATCAAGTTGCAAGAGCTGGACCCACAGATATATAGATTATATCTGTATATAGGGACCCCTAATATACAGATTAGGTCCCTTMGAAAACAAGTTGGGCAAAAATATCAGCCATAAACTAGAGGAAATTCATAGGAGAGTTTTCTTCTGGTGTGCAGTAACTCTGCATCCCTGAAATTAATTCCCAAAAGAAAAATCTTTGGCACGTATTGAAAATGAAGTTAAAAAAAAAATAATATCTTCTCTGCAATGTCTACCTTAAAGAGTTGAAGGTATCCAAAGTAGATCAAACAAACCAACAAAAATCTCTCTTCCCTGAAAAGGGTGCTCTGAAAAGGAAGGTGTCGGGGACCAGGAGAGGGCATGGAAAAAGTCACCTGGAAGAGATGGGCCTGGCAGAGCTTTGCTTGTATCCCAAACCAGAGTCTGATGGCATAGGACRGACCGAGCTTGTAGTTTGTGTGGAGCAGAAGAGCTCACAGACACCTCCCAGTTGTTCCACGCTGCCTGCGGACTTGGGGAGGCACCGGCTGGCCCACGCTAACCCCAGCTGATGTTTGCACAGCTGGGGTTACAGATTMCAGCGAAGGGATCTCAGACAGGCCTGCTGACAGCGGCTGGTATCTCTTTTGGCTTGCACCACTTCAAAAGGGATGCACAAAGGATGAGATGCGGTCAGGTTGTAGTTTTGCTTTTTTCTAAATACGCCTTGAGCACAAGGCTGGCATTCCCCMCTGTCCTCCCGTTCCTCCACACATTACAAAGCACACAGGGCAGGTCCTTGTTTATATCTATGTTGCTCTTGCTTTTAAATTTTACAGTGCTGTGCCATGAATGGCATSCCTTCCATGGGACTGTTTACTAATAAGAGGGGAAAAAATCATCCACATCACTTTCCCCTCTCTCAGTTGGTTCCCAGGGCTAAACTGTAAAAACAAAAGTGGATCTCRCCGAGTTGCTGTTTTCAGAGTAGAACTGGCCATCGCTATAGAGCATTTCACTTTCAGACAGCAATTGTCCTCGGTTGTTACCTGCACTGTGCATCACAAACAATTTGGGTGATTCCTAGACCTGTYTTACAAACCAACACGCAGCACAGCGTAAACTGGCCGTGTGTTCAGGTAAGCCAAAGTTCTCTGACTGTATCTGACCTGTGTGGGAAAATTCTCTGGCCTGGCTTTCAGGAACAGAAATTCCTCATTTTTGGGATTTTTGCTTCTCACCCATTACCTAAACAGAGAAAACACAGCCCCGCACCAGGAACAGAAAGCTGAAAATAAATACTGCAGGTCTTGGCACTGCAGCTCTGGAAGCAAAAGCTAGGTCGTTCATTGATCCCAAACCCCTTCCATAACAGTCCAGGATATGCAAATTCAATTACAGCTGTGCAGTTTGAAGTTATTTAAGTGGGAAATGGAGCTGATTACTTCTAAGAAATAAATTGAGGGTTTTTGSATCTCTTGCTACAGCCTCGTCAACAAGTGCTAATTCTTCACTGATMTATTATCCATATAGTCATCACCCATATAGCTGCCAGTTTCTGTCTCATACTGCCTCCAACACACCTAACCKTAACTTTCTACAAATGAAACGTCTGTATGCCAGAGCATCAGTTTCCAGAAAAGCCAGCTATTGGAAAAGACCTTCATGATATGTACAGAAAAAAAATAGTCTTGCACTGGCCCAAGCAAACGAGACAGGGTTCAATTGTTTTTTAAGAGAACCTGCARTTATCTAATTAAATGTATGGAGTTCAACACCTCAGGTAAGTTTTGGGTGTTTCTTTAGTTTCTAGTGTCCACAGAAGAAAAAAGTATTTAGCAGGTCCACATAATGACAGTCAGTCATGTTTTAGGGTGAAGATCTGAATAAAGACCAATTCACAGTTTTGCCACTGCATTATTTGTCCTTAAGTGACTCTTCTGAAGTAAGAGTGCTGACCACGACTGATCAAGACACTTCCTTATGGYATATTAAGACTTCAATTCCCATGACTGTGAATAGGCAGGTTTCACTCATCCCCGTATTTGGTTCCATCTACCCTGATAACTCGGAAAAAGGTCTGTGACCAGTCCCTCGTGTACGTTCACACACAGAGAAGAGAGGGCACTTTATTACTTACCAGTAGAGAAACACTGTGCCTGTCGCAGCTTTAATAATAGCTTACAGAGAACAAGATGACTTCTGGCACTAAAGAAATCAGAACAAATACGAGAGGCAAGATTTCCAGTTTTTAATAACTAGAAGGAATTAAAACAATTGTTTGTTGCTTAAATTTGTTCACACAATCGTTCTGAACCATGTTGCTTTTGGAGGAAAAAAAGCCTTTAAGAGGAGTATTTTGCTTATAACCTAATTTTATTTAGAAAATTTATTTCAAGTTTTTTTCACGTTACAGTAAGAACAAGCACCACATTTAAATCATGAGTGAGGTATGGAAGTCTGAGCGAGCTGCTCATTAAACAGCAGAGGCATTAGATAGCACCTATACTCCAGGGCATTTTGATTTTCACCCCAGGGCTTTAGAAAATGCCCACAATCGCAGGATGACTGAGCCTATGGAATGGTGGATAGCAAGTTATTAAAACCCATTTTGCACCCAACTCTGGAATGCAGCAAAGGGAAATCACCTGGCTTGGCAAAACAGCTAGCTCTTGCCACAGGCAGGGTCCAGCTGCAGCAGATGTGACTGATTTAGGGTTAACTAGAGTTTGCAATTATCCACTAGGAATCTCCTTCCATGGACCAATTAACCTGAATTCCCAGTATTTCATACCAGCACAGCACAGAGCTGCTCCTTTATGTTATTCAGCTGATTACACCTGAAGATCCACATCAGGGATGGAGCTAAACTGAGGTATGACAAACGGGCAGAAGTGAGAAAGGATGGTTTTGTAGCAGGCAAATATACAGCAGAGTAGAACAAAGTTTTCTCGCAACAAGCCCACATGGATTTCTACCAAGTCAGATTTACAGCACCACTTTCATCAGTAGTAGTTCTTGTAGTTCAGCAGCCGTGCTCATAGAGTGGTGCCAAGTGAGTCACACTGTCAGCACTTCTGCACTCCCCTCATGACAGAAAGGGCTCCCAGTTCCCCGGAGATGTAGACACATGAAGTTCTCACTCAGGATCAAGCACGACACCTCACTTTTTATGGCTCTGTACAAACACAGGGACAGTGAGCGTGCCAGTCTTGACTTCTGCTTGGATTTCAGGTTTGTGCTTTAATGAGAAGACAAGAGCTCGCACCATTCTGCGATACGGTGCGCTAATGAGACGGGAAGAGAGATGAAAAGCTTCTCGCTCAATATTTTCAGCCAGTGGGTGATCAATCTGAAAACAGCAAAGTATAAAATTAGATCTTTACATTTAATAAGGAGACCAACTGATTGAAATTGGAGTTTGGTGCTTTTCAGTGTCTCTTCATTAATCAGCTTAGATTCAAGGAAATCTACTTCCCATCGCAAGTGTAACAGGAAGAGCAATTTAATTCCACCCTAGCAATTAAGGAACAAGGCAACGTGGTCAGTAGCAGGGAACATATCCACATCTCCAGCTGGGTGGCAGTACTTTGCCATCACAACAGGAAACTAATCTGCAACTAGCTTTGGGTATCAAGCTCAGCTGCAATTATAAGCTACATTGTATTGTCTCCATAAAGCTCACTTTTGATCTTGCTGATATAAGGTACCTTGGATACTATTTTAAACTTGATTCCAACAGCAACTCTAAGACATGCCAAACACTTGGCAACTCTGCCTGGTGCTATAAAGGGAAATGTGGGCTCTCTGTGTGTAGAAGAAGGTGTAATTAAGAATGCAGAAAGGGATCTGCTAAACGTTAATTATGTAGTTATAGCTTCAACATGTGCCAAAACCTGTAATTTAGCACAGCTTAGGAAAAAAATCCCCCACCCACCAAGAAATGGTTTTAATTTCACTTCTGCCTTTTGTGACGGGGAATCTCCCATGCTTTGCATGCAGGAGATTCCAGCGTGCCAAGTAGTATTCCTCCAAGCCCTTTGCCCGCTCTGTTTTTGTCTGGACCTCTGTGGCTCCCCTGCCTGTATATGTTGTTTGTCTGCTGCTGTAAGCTCTGCTTACACATATGGTGGTAGCTGCAAGCCAGAAGGGTAGCTTTCCTCACCATGCTTTCAGATGAGTCCTGTTCAGAGGTGATTCTGCTTTACCCAAAACTACTTGTTTTAGGGCGGTACAGACTTTCCTACCAGTCTTATCATCATGCACAGGTGTGCTTTCCAAGAACTAAGCTTGATGCAGTGGCTTGGCAAAGGTGAGCTCCCACCATTCGGAGGCATTCCCACAGCAAACCATCCTTTCGTCCTGCCTCAGTCTAGATGGACTGGAAATTGGAGAGGTTGTTCTCATAGCTAGCAAACACATAGCTTTGAAACTCTTCAGTGCTTATCACTTGACTTGCCATTTAAAGGATAATTAATGAATAAATTAAAAAGGATAATTATTATGGCATTTCATAGTCCAAGCAAACTAGTCATTAAGCCCTACAGCAAAGCCCTGTTCATTTACTTAAAGATACCTTAGGGATCTGGTATTTATCACCACTTTATATACTGTCAACCTTGCCTCTCTGTTTTTGCAATAGATTTAAATTTACAAATGTTTAATTACTTAAATATGAAACACCCAAAAGGTCCCAGTGTTGCTTTCACAGCTGTTAAGTAGTAGGAAAAACTTTATGTCCTATTAACTTCCTCCTTCTCTTGTGCAGCCCAACTGCAGTAGACGCACAACTATTTTGTTGACTGGTCATGTAAATGAGAGCAAATACACCTCACCTACAGTTAGCATGTTTACTTGGTTAACAACCAAAAAAAAAAATTATCTACCTTGAAAATAAAGCTACTTATAAGTAGGGATGTGCAGTGAATCACTGGAAATAGGAACAGATCATCTGGTCCTGTCCCCACTCTGCAGGCAGGACCAGCTTTACACTCACTATGGCTGCAAAAGGTTTGTTTAACATGTTCCTACATGAAGTAACTACTTGAGCCAAAGACAAATGGATCTGAACGCTACCTCTAGATCCAGGGCTTCACAAAGCAGCTTCCGCGCGTTCTTTCTGAAAGCCTCGGTCTTGGGATCGCTCCTGACCTCTATTGAGGGCTTGTTTGAATGGTCTTTGATGAAAGTTCGCCATTCTGTGTAAATATCTTTGGCAAGGCTGGCCACATCGTGATCTGAATGTTTGCGCATCTTATTCACTGTGTGACCTGGAAAACAGCAACAGCTCCTTCAGCTTTGGTAGGTGGACAAAATATAATCGACGCCAGTGAAATCATATTGGTGCTAAAGCAGCCACACACATTTTTCATTCAGGAAGTGTCAGAAGAACAACCAGAGCATTGACACAAATATAAATATAAAATTATTAGGAATGAAGCCTAAAGTTCTCACTCCTTGACTTCTGCAGTGATTTTTGCCTGAGCAATTAGCAAGGAATTGACCTATACACGTGAAAATTACCTTCCCAAGTCACTAAGGTTTGGAGACACACTTATGTAATACAGGGCTACGTTAACTTTCTACGCAGCTACTAGATCTAGTGAAAGCTTGTAAGATTGGCCTACAAAGAATGCTGTTTTTAAACTGAAAACCCCTTTAAGGAAGCAGACGTTGCCGGCGATGGCTACAGCATTTTAACACGCAAACATCAGGGTGACTCCAAGCAGAATCTTTCCAATCAGCAGGGCCTGCAAAGAGGGTTTCCCCTGAGAGRAGACAAAAGGGACCTCCTTCCAGCGGGGTATTTCTCTGACCAGTAGCGCTGTTGGCCAGGAGATGTCACTGTTAGGCTTCAGTGGCTCTTCCAGCCTAGCCGCGTTCAGGCAGGCACTGGGAAAAAAATCTCRGGAAAAGCCTAAATAAGCTGAACGTGGCAAATGAAATGACAACTCAGAAGTAAGGGGAAAGGGGCAGATCACATCTCCTCTTCCAAGGCAAAGGGGGTCTTTGAATAGAGATCCAGCTGCTCTAACGGCAAACAAAGGCCATCAGAACCATCTCTCCCGCCAGGATGCTCTCCATAGACAGGAAAGGCAGGAACCATGTGGTCTCACATTATCCCTCCCCCAAGACCTATGGAAAAGAGCCAGACATAGGGCTGTGTCACTGCACGGAGCTGCCCATCCRCTGGGGATTTCTCAGTGTGAGGGTGCTGTAAGCAGTTCTGGGCCAATCTGAGGAAAATTTCTCGCATGTTCGGAGGATTCRGGCAGGTCAAATAGATGAGCCACGTCTCGGATGGCAAGAGAGCGCTCTGCCATGCCCCGGACAGACAGCAGGAGAAGGAATAACACAACAGGTGCCCARGAAGAGCTCTTCAAAAATTTTACCACAGAAGGGGTGATGCAGTGTTTGGTAATAAGCAGGCAACCTGGGAGGAATTAGAGGATAGCTGTCTTTTTCAGTACAACTACTGAAAACTGCAGGCTGAATACCAACCATTTTTTATTCAGCGATTGGATAAACCTTTTGAGACCACAGCTACACTGATTTCTTAAAAAGCCTGCAAGATAGTCTCTTTTGTACTGACAAGCCAAGCGGACACAAAASAGTCTAATATTCACAGTCTAGATCAGACAAGATGTACCTATTCTTGTTGAAAGTAACACTTCCCTGGAAGGTAATTTCTTCTTCAGCTCCTCCAAAGCTTCAATCAGATTCTCTTTTGGTTGCCCAGGAAGCTCAAGCATAGACTTCCATCGTTTTATGTCTTCCACAACCACAACTCTCTGGAAAAGAGAAAAGCCATTAGGAAAGCGGAATATTCTTATTATAAATAAGGACGCTGGCTTCATCTCAGCTAATGGGGCTGTTATCGACACATGAATTATTGATTATGGCATGAACCAGAGCACAGAATACATGATGGCTCGGAATGATGRGTACTTGCTTGAGATTAGCACCCTACTGCAAATCAAGACAGAAGTAACCAGAAGGCAAAGTGAGATGCTTAACCTTGGTCCGCCAAACTTAGGGCACGTAAGAGCAAATGTCTGCTAGAAGAAAATTGTTTTCAGCTTAAGAAGTCCATTGTCTAAATGTCTCTTAATAGAAAAAGGGGTAAGAGGGGGGCAGTTAATTGTCTTTAGCAGCCTGCCAGAATCCGAATCCTGCTCAGACTGGCTTTAAATTTAAAATAATAACAGCAGAGAGAGAAACAAAGCATTAGGGAGCATGAACACAAACTAAAGTGCACTGGCCATTTGCACAATGTTTTTCACCCSAACTGTTTTTGCCACAGACGTTGACAGAACAGGCTGCAAACTGTGCAAGTCTCATATTTCAGATGTGAGGCGTCTTGCAAAGATTCAGCAATGGTCTGACAGCTGGGGTGCTTTATGCATCATTCTTTTGCTTTCTGCCTTACATTAATAAGCTCTTTGGTGCAGCAAATGTTTTCCTGTCCTGTTTCTACAAACAGGTGGCAAAGAGGGGCTCAGCTTTTATGCAGGTCTCGCACAGGACCACCATGCAACCAAAAGAAGGGCTCTCCTTGCTGGGGAGAGAAGTGAGCCAGCCGGCAATACTGAAGCTGGTGGTGCCAGCTGGCTGAACTCGAACTGCGCCCAACCTGACCCTACACCACACCAAAGGGGCAGGAAGGACCCACGTTATAACCCGTCTCAGTTTAGGAAAGCCCTTTCAATGCAGCAGAGCCCTCTGCACCTTTCTAACTTCGTTTCCTAACGCATCCACCCCACTCTCAGCGAGGATGCCACCTCAACGCTGCAAAGATGTCGGTGAAGAACTGGAACCACAGGTGAGTCCCTCCGTGGGCACAGAGCGACTGCTGGGAAGGCGCGCTGGGATTAACACCTTCCCCATCCTCCCTGATCGTAAAGGACATCGGTTTGGGTTTAACTGACAAAACGTTCCCCCCGCTGTCACCCCGTGCTGCTCAGCTCCGTGCAGAGGCAGGACGGCGGCCTGGCGAAGGCCTGRCACCCCTTCTTCTGTCCGAGGCGCCTCAGGGCCAGCCTGGGGTGCTCCCGCCACCCTTGCGCGCAGCCTCTGGGGAGCAGCGCGGTGCCGCCCCAGYGCAAGGCCGGGGAAGGCCTCACCCCGAAGGCAGCGGGCCCCGCAGTAGCACCCGGTGCCGCGGGGTGAAAACCTCCCCTCAGGCCGGGGCGAGCCGTACCCTACCCCACCCCCCCCCCAGTGCCGGCGCCCGGCGGTGACCTGCCTTGAGGGACTCGAGGGTGGCCTGCCGGTAGGCGCGGGGGGCCGGCCCGGCCCGGCGGGGGCTCTCCGGGCAGCGGGCCCTGCGCACCACGAAGCGGTCCATCCTGCCGCCCCCCGCCCGCGGGCGGTGCCGCTCGCCCRCCCTCCCGGAAGCCCCTGCCCCGCCCTTTCCGCCGTGTAGTTCCCGCCGGAGGTGAGGCCCTATGGGATGGCTGGGGCTGCCCCGCGACACGGACTACATCTCCCAGCAGGCACCGCGCGGAGGAGGAGAAGGGGTTAATCTCGCGAGAGTGCCCCGGCTCCCGCTGCCGTCAGCGGGGGCCTGCGGGCGGAGGAAGATGGCGGCGCGGCGGGGCGGCTTCCTCTGCCTGCCTCTCGCCCTGGCGCTCCTGGCGGGCGGCGGCAGCGTTCGGGCGGCCGGGCCGTTGCCCGTCGCCTCGTCCGAGGCTTTTGACTCCGTGTTGGGCAACACGGCGTCGTGTCACCGCGCCTGCCAGCTGACCTACTCCCTGCACACCTACCCCAAGGTACGGGCGGGCCCTGCCTCACGGCTCCCGGCGGCGGCGCTCGGCGGGCCGGGCCCCTTCCCGGGTTCGGCCCCGCTCCCCTTCGCCTTCCCCCGGGAGCTGTGCTGCGGGGCTGGCTGGCGGGCAGCACGGCCCCGGCCCCCCCCCCCCCGCAGGCCCTTGTGCTCCAGAGTGAGAGGGAATAGCCGGGATTTTCTGGGGCAGGAGCCCTTGTCGAGGCATGTCCCCGTGCCTGTTTTCTCAAGCAGTGCTGGACGTGTCTTTTAAGTAAACATAAACACGAAGGAAGCTCATGCTCGCAGTGMTCGGGTGCAGTCAGCAGCCTGCTGYTSTTCTTCTGTGGCGTTTCTCATCTGGCTTGGATTTTCTTCCCCTCAAAGTAGGGAATGCAGTGGCTTCTCTAAAGATAGATACTTCATTTTGAAAATAGGTGGTTAGGCTGCAGCTTGCCAAAGAAATGCYGCTTTCAAAGTATAGCTTTGTTAGTGCTGGGTACTTTTGTGGGTTTTGGACTTGCTGCTTTTTTTCCTCCTGTTCCCAAAGAGGCAGCTGTAATTTGACTTAGGCTGTTTCGTGGTTTTGGGCACTAAACCAGTGCTGTGTCCATGACAGGGGAAATATCCTGAGTCAGGGCGCTAGTGTGACACTTGGATAKTGAAAGGTGAAGCGTAAATGATGATAAACAAGTAGCTTGCCAGAACCTTCAACCTGTGTTTTGATTCACTTGCATGGAATTTTTTTCATCTCATGATAAAATACTGAAATAGTGTCTAATGGGAATCCAATTTCATACTTCAGAGTTTGCTGTTCGTTCAAAGCTTTGTAAACCTTTAACTACTGGTTTGAATTTGGAAAATCTATTACCAAAAATCTCATCTTCCCTGGTTCKTTCTTGGCAATATTCTTCGTTATCAGCTGCGGCTGTGTAGCAGGTTGAACTCTAAATGATGGGCGCTCTTACCCCATCTTTGAGATTTCGCGTGAGGGCAGCGGACAAATGAAAGCGGTGACAATGTTAGGTAATAAGGCTTTGCCTTCATGTGAGACTGAAGTCGGGTTTTGTGTCTCTAGCTGATATTGGTATCCCCACAGAGAGAAGTAACAGGGAAAGCTGATAATTCTATGACTTTGACTGTACTTTTGAATTCTTTGTTGTGTTGGAGCTGTAGAGTAATACACCCATCTCTTCCTTTACATTTAGTCTTTGTTCTGTTTGTCACAAAAATACCAGTTGAATTGAAGGAAGTTGTTTTAGTTGTCATTGGAAAGTAAGATAAGCTTCATTGTCTTATGGAGACTTCCATGAGTCTTATGGAGACTTCCATGGAAGACTGCCATAGGAATCTGTCTGCTAAAGCTAATTCTGTCTGGGTATCAAATTACAAAACGTGTTTTCTGCAACAGCATAACTATCTTGGCTACCTTGTCAGTGTTGTTAGAGTTAAGTTTTAATTTACATTCACAGTTTCCTATTTTTGTGCCTTTAAAGCATGTGAACTTGTGCTCTCAGAGACAAACAATGGCCAGTTAATTTACARTAGGTTATACAGAAGGTGTGGTATGTTTGTTTTTTGTTAAATTAATTCAGAGTCCGTTTTCCACCTGTACAGAACTGGCTGCAGTCATGTGAGTGGTTATGTGGTTAGTGGCTTTGATGGGTCTGATTAATGGTAGGGTGTGATCATAAATAGGAGCGCTCATGTAATAGAGGCTCTCTCTAGTTCTGCGATGTGGAGAGCACTGTATGTGGAAAGCGCACGTCCATCCCTTTGGTATTGTGGACAGAAAAAATACTAGGTGTAGGTTTTCTGTATTTGCATAATTTTAATAGTTGCAGTAAGGAAGCACTTTTCCCCTTCAATTCAATGCAGTAAATAAAAATGTGTGTTTGTGGAACTGGTTTGGCAAGTTACCAGCACCCYGGTTAACTGCTTTAGTACATCAGAAGATAATCTCTTATTTTGACAATTCTCTTGTAGTTCTGATTAGGGTCTAGTAGATACATTGTAATATGCTGACAAAATTAGTCTTTTTTTTGTCCTCTCCTGTTGGGTTCTACTGTCTAAGTTCTGAGATTGAAGACTTATCTACTCTTTGTAGGGTTAAATGTCAGTAAATCTTTTACAGCCATATCTCTTATTTTCAAAAGCAACACTTTTTAAAAAAATGYGGTGCAACTTTGCTTATGAGTTGTAGGACTGAAATTACAAAGTAGAATTTGCTGTTCCAGGTCTGCCCTACCACAGAATGAAGAGCTCTGTTTGAAATAAATCAATAGTTGTACTACAGTGTTAAAGAGCTGTAGCTTGGTTTTATTTCAGATGATCCAGGGTGTCACATTTAGCTGGCTTCTAGGTCTAGTGGAGGGAAGGAGGATGGTGCTCTGGTGGGTGGCTTTTTATAGCACTTCCAAAAAAAAAAAATTGTTTGTTTTCTGACAATTTATTCTTGAATGGAGGGATGCAAGCCTTTTCTTGTGCCTTCCCAGGAAGAGGAACTGTACGCATGCCAGCGAGGCTGCAGACTGTTTTCCATTTGTCAGTTTGTGGACGATGGCATTGATTTGAATCGAACCAAACTGGAATGCGACTCTGGTAAGACTTCAGTACTCCTTCAACATCCCATAATGTGGAGACGTAACARAGGGAAGAGCAGGAATGTCTAAAAGTGGGTTATTAAATTGGTGGGTTTACTTCAGTTGCTTTCTGGTTTTGTTTAACAACTTCTTAAAGCTTATGTATAGGATATAAAAAAATGTCTTAGGGAAAGATGGTCTGCTCTCTACGAATTTCTCCTTACCTGATCCTTAGTGTTGCTATTTTCCTGAATTTCTTAAGTATCATCAGTCTCTGTAAATAAATTAGAAATACTTCATTTTACTATAAACAGTTTGTCATAGAAAACACAGAATGGCTGGGAAGAAAATCCAGTCAGATTGACACTTTTCCTTTAATAATTCCATGTGACAATCAGTCCCATTTACAATTCCTGACAAACCTGTATATGAAAGTGAATTGTTCAGACAGAGTAAGAACACAAATCTTAATGTGCTGTCTGCCTTGTAACTTGTGGACTAGGCTACRTCCTGAGGTTTACCTACAGCTAAATTCTTGGGAATGAGGTACGTGTTTTGTTTGAAATAGGCCATTAAATACTTGTGACTAATTTTCTCAGATTATCTGTGTTAGAGCAAAAATTTCATAGTGAAGATGAAATATGTGTACTATAGGCCAATTAATATTGTTTTGGAATTGTATAGAACTTTCATCCAATAATATTGAGGCAGCTGATTCACAGTTTTATTCAGAGAATAAGTGGGATATAACCACCCAAAGCAGGAAAGRTAAGAGCTCTCCATCTATACTTCCATTACAATTAAGCACCAAGCCAGCACTCAAAGGGGGCTTTCATCCTCTCAGGAGCTCATAAGAACAAGAGGGTTAGTGGCTAGCTCAGAGAGCTGATGGAAGTTACGCAAGTAGAAAGCCTGACATGCAAAGATGCTGATGTGATACAAAACTGCATTAAATACTGTAGAAATGGGCTAATGCTCTAGTCTGTCATACACTGTGTATAGCTGTGATACAGCATGTCAATCTAGTTGTCAAACCACACATGAAAGAGTGCCATAAAAAAAGAGTAATGTAGCAATAGACCACATGTAGAGGTAATTGAACAGTTGCTTACTCTCTGGTTTAACTCTCCTTCCTGAGGCTGTTGTCTTTTGCTGGCTTATGTTCTGTAATCTGTTACACTGGTTGGTGCCCTGACTAAGTATTCTGTGCTTGGCAAGATACCTCTTGGCTGATCTGCTCAATTCTGACTTCTGATGCTTCTTTCTGCCTACAAACACTAGTTTGGTGGCAGTTTTACCATCGAATTGCTGTTCAGGTGCTATGAGCTGCGCACTCAAATGTTTAGCTGCTGATGCCGTGCTGTTCTTAGCCTTTATGATGGTCCATTTGTTCCCGCGGAAAACTGGGAGAACTACTGTCCTCTGTGTTGCTACTTCATTTGAGTCTTTAGTTCAGGTAGTACTGCAACGTTGTTCACCTAAGCTTTAGTGTTTTGGAGAAGAGCTATGCCCRTATATTGTCTGCCCAGTATCTCCATGGGCAGAATAATCTAAATTATTCTCTCCGAGTAATKTAGATTTCTTGGTCTTTGTGGTCTCTAGTGAACAATTAATAGAAGCTTTCTATAAAACAAAGAGTTGGCTTCATTTTTAATTAAAAAAAAAAATCCTAATACTTTCAATGCAGTTTCTGTACTCACACTAGCAGGAAAATGCTCCTTTGGTTTTCTTGTGATACCGTGACTTCTGCTGTTACCTCTAAAGGATTTAATGGACTGATGRTCCCTCTGTTCTTTTTAGGATTCCAGCTCTGTTCTCTGAGGTAAAAAAATCATGTTTACGTGATGTGTAGAGGAAAAACAATGAAAACTTGCATCCCTGAGTTTGTCCAGAGTAACATTTCTGATCAGTTGCGTTCAGATTTCAACAACTTCATCTGTCTAAGCTCTGATTCCTTAAACTTCATTAGACCTCAGAGCAAATGCTACTTTTGGAGTGATTGCCTATCTTTCCCTGCAAATGGGATTGTCAAATCTTTTAACTGCTGCTTTGTTTCCGATCCAACTTACACTGAAAATGTTTTCTTAACTAAAATGCAGAATTTATCTTCTCATTTGAGTAACTTCTTCCTTGCAGCCTGTACTGAAGCATACTCCCAATCTGATGAACAGTATGCTTGCCATCTTGGATGCCAGAACCAATTGCCATTTGCTGAGTTAAGGCAAGAGCAAGTAAGTAGATGACATGTTTTTCAAATACCACCTATTTGTTTTGTGTGCAGTGTGTGTCTTCTCTTTTCTTAAATTTCTTCAAATGGAAAATAAATCTTCCTAGGGACTGAAATCTAGACATGGGGCGAGGGGTTAGCAAGAACGAACACGTCGTCTGTCCTTTTTGTATAAAAAAAAACCCAGAAAACCATTTAATGTTATGTTTGCAGTTAATGTCCCTGATGCCAAGAATTCATCTCCTCTTTCCTCTGACACTGGTGAGATCATTCTGGAGTGATATGATGGATTCAGCTCAGAGCTTCATAACATCCTCATGGACTTTCTACCTTCAAGCAGATGATGGCAAAATTGTCATATTCCAGGTGCTTGCCTTTTTCATTGAGATTAAGGTGTCCTGGCTGCTAAATGATTCACTCTGCTCCTTCCAGTCACAGAAAAGACTATGGAGCACTGTCAGAAGTATTCAGGTTTTTATAGTATTTCACTGCCCTTAGGGCCAGTGCGGGGGAGGGGGGGGGGGACGGAAATCAGACTTATGTGAATGGTGCATGTCTTAAGGTTAACTTCCATATTAATTCTGAAAATGTAAATGATTACGATCAGTGGAAGGCTGCTAGCAGGATCTCCTAATTCCTTATTTTGTTTTAGTCAAAGCCAGAAGTACAGTATGTTCCACAGCTTGATCAGGAAGCCGGAGATACAAGAGGATCCTTGTCGCTGAGTAAAACAGCCTGTAAGTTGTTCTTTGTGCTTTGGAAGAGCAAATACGAAAGTTCCCTGTCATAAAAAAAAAAAAAAAAGTTGCAGGTGGCACATGAAAGCAAATTTTTAGAAAGCTGAAATAGAATTGTTTGCCATGTAGACTGCGCTATGTACACTTAGCGAAGTCTGTAGTAGAAACTAAGCTCTGCTGGAAATAGAAACATGCAAGCTAGGGCCATTTTAAAAGCTTCCTTTTATGCTCTCTGTATAGACAAACTGTGTGGAGTTTAGGCCTTCTCTTTTATTGCTTTCCTGACTGCTGTTTCTGCTGTTGTATTTTAGCAAACCTACGTCCAGGAAGTTCACAGACATATCGAGGACTTTTTGAAGAGCGAGAAAATGACAGCTTTTTCAAGTGTCTTTCCATGTATGTATATTCTAGAATGTTCGTACCTAGTAAGGAGGATAATGGCCTTTCCCGTGTGTGTATGGGGGCACTGTTGTAAGATCCCAAAGTGCTACAAGTCTGCGAGGTTCAGGATGCCTAGCAGTTAAAATTGTGTGTCTGACTGTTTGTTACTGCTACTTTTCTGTGCTGCCCCCATGTTATTTGCAGGGTATTCTGCCAAATTTGATTCTCCTTTCCATTTCAAGTGAGCATCATATTGATAATTTCCTACACTGTTTTTTGCGTGTGTTCTGTGAACTGTTTCATCAATGCTGTGTTTTGCCTGTTCTTTAGCTCTGGTTATGTTTCAGGGCAAAGCACTTGGTTTGTGTTTGGTTTTGGGATTGTCTGATATGAAAGACACTGTTGTGTCTCATTTCCAYGCTGAAAATACCCAGTATATCTTTATTAAAGCTTTGCTGGAGATCAGCGTGTTGGTTCTTCTTTGCCTTACTCTGATTACTTTCTCCTTAGAAGTTTACACATGAAGGATGAGTGAATTGCACCCCAAATGTGTAACAGAAAAATCTGTTTTTAAAACTGTGAATGAGAGGATGCTTAGGGCCGAATAAACAGAATCCCAGCAAGTCTTTTCTGTCTTTCAAGTACTAAATAAGCATTAGAGTACCCAGGAGTCTGAAGTGGGCCTTGTAGCTGGAAGAGCTAGAGACTAGTGAATCAGCAGGAAATGCAGTCAAAATTGAGCTGAACTTTTTAGAGGGTCCATTGTCTTGAATTCAGTATGTGAAATCTAGTAACATTCTTTTCAGAAATTCCAGTTGGATTTTAACCACTACGCTCGTCCTGTCAGTGTTGGTGCTGCTCTGGATTTGTTGTGCAACTGTAGCTACAGCTGTAGAGCAATATGTTCCATCTGAGGTAACTCTATTTTATTACTTACAATATTTTGAATTTATTAATTATATTACTTCTATGTTACAGCTGTCTAGAGACTAAGAAACATTTGGGGGGAGGTTCAACTAGAAAGACTGTTTTTTTGTTTTATTTTTTTTATTTTGTGGATGTGGTTAGCAAACCAATTTTGTTATTTAAATGTTGATTTTATAGCTGAACAATTCTTGGTCATTCCTGTGGCTGATAGGTGCTCTGAGCCTTACTCAGGCAGCCCAGATACGACGTCTTTTGGTTTGTAGCACTCTCCTCTCGACAACCTTCAGATTACTCTTAACAAATGGAGGCTGCTTCTAATTTCTCTGGGAATAAAGGCTATACTGAGGGTTGGATGGTGTAGGTGGAACCCAGTATGGGTYTCATCCAGGAGGATCAATAGTGAGAACAGAAGTGACAGCGTATTATCGGTGAGCACAGTGTCTGATCRGAGGGGAACTGGCTGAACCAGCATCTCTAGAGCCCAGAGAGATCCCCACACTTCTGAAATAAGCAAGGCTCACAGTGTGTGCAGACTAAAGGAGCTGTTGCACAAGCACTGTACCTACTGTTGTTCTGGCAGATTTATTCTTTTGGACTCAAGTCTAGTTCCAGCCATGAGTTGCAGATGTTACAGAAAGCCGGGGTTAACTTGTGTTGAAGGGCTGCAGCTGTCGTAACCAGGAATGTAGCTGCATAGTGAAATGCATTTTATTCACAGTATGGAGAATCTTTGTCTTAAAGTAAATTGTTTAAATATTTCAGAAGCTGAGCATCTATGGAGATTTGGAATACATGAATGAACAAAAACTGAACAGATATCCGTCCTCTGCACTTGTTGTGGTTAGATGCAAGACTGAGGAACATGAAGAAGCAGGACCTCTTCCTACAAAAGTCAATCTGGCTCAATCAGCAATTTAAATAAGTCTCCATTGGATCCAATAGACTAATCCTAACAGAGCTAGCACTCCTGATTGTTTGTGGTGGTTCTGCAGATAAGAAGCTTAGCGGCCAGTCTTTAAATGCAAACAAAGAATCAACAAATGTCATGGGATTTTGTTTTCAACTAGTAGTGAAGATTCAGACATCCTGAATTTATGTTTGTTTCCAGACATAATCACTTTTCACTGGTGTTTGCTGTGTCTTTTTGCTTACAAAAGCTGTAAGCATGCTTTCCATACTTCTGCCATGACACTTTCAAACTTATTTGTGTGTTCTAAGATGTAATGTGTACATTCCGAGTTAGCTTTGTAAAGGTATAAGAAATTTTAAGTAGGCAGGAGATGCCTTTTTAGCGTTGCACTTTCTGTTGTAGTTAAGAGAAAATATTATAAAATTATCTGCTGAATTTTTGTACTTGTTAATGTCCATGCACAAACAACCCTGTGTCCAAAAACAAAAATATATTTTTTTCTACAGTGTGGCAATATCCAAGATGGAAAGCATTTGTGAGGTACTGTAGGCTAGAACTCTGTCTGTGAAAGATGGAAACGTTGTTAAAACTTATGGAGATATCCCTTCACACACGGAACATAACATGGTCAATTATTTTGTCAAACTTTAGCCTTTAAGTCTTAAATTGCTTGTAAAGTTAGCGCCTGTGTTTTCTGAAGAAATCCTACTTTCTGTTCTTTACTATTCTGGTTCTTGTAACTTCATTTACAGAAACAAGTTGATTCCTGAGAAACGAGAACAGACAAATAAAATTGACTGTATAGAAAATGTTGACTATATAGCTTTTTGCTATGATTAATTATTGACCACCACATATTCAGTATGACAGCCTGTCTAGCATTCCTCTCATGGGCAATGTGACCTGCTTTTGTTATATGATTCACTAACACAACAACTAACAATGTCCCTCATATTTCTGATACATTTTTTGTGGTTCTTTTCTTTGAGGAGATTACTATATGCTGGTTCCCATAGCACTGGCAACTTGGGGGGGTGTGTGATTTATTTTAAGGTCTCTGTAAGTGTTTGAAAGCTGGCTAGAATGCACGATCTCCAACTCATCGTCATATTTTGTTGATTATACAGAACTCCCTTGAAGGTTAAAAAACAAAAAAACAAAATCAAACACCACCTCTTCAGGTTTTGAATTCTGGTGAGAACTGTAGAGGTTCTGGAGGATACAGTGGTGTGTTCCCTCACTGTTAGAACTGGTTCAATAGTCATTCCTAATTCGGCTGTAACGCCGATGGTTGTGTAACTACAGATGATGGAGCCTTGCAGGGGCCATTAAGCAGGAATGCGCAGTAAGTGGCCCGGGCAGCGCTGCTGAAAACCCTACCCCAGAAGCACTCAGGCAGTTTTTCTGACAATGAGGCTTAAGAGCGTTAAGCCGCGTTTGTTTTACGCAGGCTTGTATYGACGTGCAGAAATTGCAATTTGAAGCCTTAAATTAGTGGTACCTCTTCGTGCTAAATTCTTCAGTGGGACAACATGGTAGCCCAGAAATTTGGGTGCCAGCAGCCATTGAGAGGTACCTTTGTGTGCARGTGGCATTATTGCAAAGGCCTCAGGTGTGACTGTTGTGAAAATTGATGGTATGATGTTTTTGGAACACTGTTCGCTTGCACGATAGCAGGGGTGGGAAATCCCTCTGCAGCAGTGATTCAGTTGAGGCGTGCGTTCCTGCTCACGCAGTGCAAACCTCAGTGTACAGCCCTGGTTTGGCGCAGGATGCCAGCCTTCCGCTTTGAGCGGTGTCAAATGTGATGTGTGCAACGGATGTTCACAGATTACTTTGTAAATGTAGGCTCTACTTCAGTGATTATTGCCTGTCGTCTTAGCACTATGTTGTTCAGCATTGCCTTTCCAGAAGAGACTTTAGCAATCCCAGTTTTTCTAACTGAATAACTGTCATGGAAATGCCTCCAAGTCTGTTAAAATGTTTTCCTTTACTATTACATGTAGTTGCAGAGGGAGTGTTACAGCTTCATGAAAACATGGCTATTTGCCTGTTGCAAATGTGTACAGTACATCATCATGCTGATGACTTGGTTTCGCAAAACTTTCTCTTCCAAGTCGTTTTGACTTTATTGCTTACATTCCTAGGTTTGAGTTAAACAATTTCTGCTTTCATTTGGCTTTGTATCTGCCTACGACAAAGGGAGAAAACAGAAGTTTTACGGGTTTTGTCTTTTGTTCGCTGTTTAATGACATTTCAGCTAAGTAATCTGTGCAGTGAAGCCAGTGATTCAGTGAGGTGCTGTTAGGTCACAGGAAACCCTGTGCCTGTGGCGATCTGTCACTTGGCACTGCCGTTCCCGGAGTGAGCCAGAGTCTGAAGAATTTGTTAAGTGTCGTACTTGTAAGCTCTTGTCAAAGCATCTTCCCTCAGTAAAATCAGATACTAGCTAGGCTGCAGGAATTGAACTGTTTCTCAAGATTTCTAATCGAAATGGACTATGTAAGCTATCTTGGCATTTGACTTTGCAAAATGGCTTGTCCTACTCATTTTTTGTAAAATGCTTGACTTCCTGATGTCTTCATTTTCAGAGGCTGCAATTTGGGTTTGATCTCTGCCCAAGACCACTGTTTAAATGAAGGGCCTTAAATTATTGAAATTGCAGGWCGAAAGCATTTTATATTCTCTTTAAGCATGTGTTCAATTGAATGTGTATCTGATTTTAAATGGAATCATCTGGACACAGATGAGGCAGCCCTCTCAAGTGTGTGCAATTTGCTGCTGGCAGAAATAKCCATGGTACGTTTGGGGCTGGGGTTTTTTTTTTAGGTGCTAGAATTAATAATAGTCTCCTGTCATACTGGATATCTTAACCTGTGTTCCCTCTTCAGCTTCTCTGATCTTTGGCAAAGATTTTTTTTTTCACTTCAGAAGGGGCTTGCTTGTGTTTGCTACCTCATTCTCATGAACTCATTTTCTGAACTAGCCGTCTTTGATGTGGGGTAACTGTTCGAAAACCCAGCTGCCTCGTTGCCTACAGCCGAGCTTGATAATCTTGGTGTAGGAAACAGGTGGTGGCAAATGTCTGCTCTTATGGACATTTGCCTGTAAGAGTGGGTTTACTCTGCATTTTAAATGTTTTCATCATGGATYGTTTCGAGGGGTATGGATAGCTAGCCTGCTTGACCTGGCTCTTACATGGGGCTCAGCAAACTGTTCACAGTCACCTAATACGCTTTTTGAAGGCTCAAAATAGTCCTTCTGTATCAAGTGTGATTAGAAACTCTAACTTCCTCTTTAAAGATAAACAGATCCAGAATTTAAGATGTGCAGGTTTTAACCCTAAATCTGTCATTCTTYCATATTGTAGCAGGTGCCCAGACTTGCAGACTGTTTGCTACTTGGGGTTTGGTGTTTTCACCCAAAATTTCCCTCAAAACGTGAGGGAACTGGGAAATTCTAGCACCAAGTTTAACAGTGACGTATTCCTGTGAGAAGGAATTCTGCTTTGGACAAATTGGTGTTGCCATGCTGAAGGAGGAGCTCCTAAAAGACTGTAATTCTGGCTGGTCTGTGATCAGGTGAGTGTAGGGTTGGCAGGTGCCCTTGTCAAGAAGCACGTATTAACTCAATGTAATCGAGAATGAGTTGTACATGTGGGGATAGAAAGGGAAGTAGCCRTAATTGTTCCTCCATGTTGGGCATTATTTGGTGCTTTGAATCAATTYGAGGCAACTGTCTCGGGGACGACTTATAGGCAATATATCTGCCAGCTTCTCCTCCGAAGCCCTGGTAAGCTAGTTTTGCTAGTGCTTGGGGAGGAATCGTGATCTGTGAGGTGACAATAATTTGGAGGCACTTGAGTCCTATGGACCTTCCTGCAAGATGAACACGAGCTTCTCGAACACTTTATGCCAGTGCTTTTTCTCCCCCCTAACCCTGTGGCAAAGCTGCCTCCTCATGACATTTTAGCCTTGAAGCTGCAAAACTCCACTCTGCGTGTGCTGTGCTGAGACCTGCAGCCAGTTTAGAAGGCTGCAATCGATTTGTAAGTTCATGTTAGCTACAGCCTGAGCTGCTAAACCTTACTGCAGGCCTGGAAATTCAAGTAGGCAAGTAAAAGAGAGGACCCTGGAGGATTTTCTATGCCTGTGCTCGTTGCCCAGGCAGGGAAGCTATTCCAGATGGTTGTATCCTGCACAGSTCTGCTGAGAGCTGATCATGCAGGAATCTGGGCTGATGCTGCTACGAGGTCAGCGTGTCAGCTCTGTCTTGGGAAGGAGGTGAGGAGATGATCAGACTCTCTTCCCTCAAGCTTTCTTCATGAAGGGGGGTTCTCTCCGACCGGCACCAGGGTCAATGCAGTCGGCAGCAGCTACAGGTGGGTGTTCATCTTCCAAGCTGGTGTCAGGAGCGGCAGCGAGGTTCTCGGCATCGAAAAATCTCTGTGTCCTTTACGATTTGCTTAATGCCCTGTTGAGAAACCAAGATGGAGCCAGGAGGAATGAGAAGCAAACCAGAAACCTCGCTTCCAACTGGAGCTGGAGCACGGGCTCGGTGCTGCCTTCCCCGTCCTCTCCTGCTTGCGTGCCCGGGCAGTGGCACGCTCCTTGCTTTCCTACCTCTGTTGGGTTTTGTATCCTGGTAACATCACTCCTGTTAGGTGCAGGAGACTCCCTGCGGTCCTTTGCGCTGCTGCGAGGGCTGTAGCTCTGGGAAGCATGAACAAAACTCACCCCCAGGTACAGTCCTTCTCTTCAGAAAAATCCTACATGCAGCTATTTCCTAAAGTACATGTGTTCTTGAGAACATTGTTTGTCTGACCTCTTTATCACTGKTTTCTGTGAGATTTCAAGTCATTTCTACTTAACCTAATTTGATACAGTAGGATAGTATCAATATAAAGTGCTGGACTTGCATTAGAGTTTGTTTTACAAATGGGTAACTAAGATTTAAAAGGTGATTTCATTGATCGCTTTGTGAATTAAATCTGGGCCACRTTTCCACCGAGGCAATTTTTGCTTGTATGTGAAAATGAAGGAATACATTATATATTCCTGGGTGTAAGAACTAGAAAGGCATACCTTGTGTGGTTACTGCGTGCTGCTTCTGTAAACAGTCTTTTATTCCTTACCTTCTAGAGAAATGGTGCTGTAGCTACTTTTGATTCAACAAAGTCCTTCTCTGAAGAAAGAGGTAACAAATAAAATGCAGAGCTTAAMATTTTTATTGTTAAAGTATAAATCAATTGAAACTATTTATGTAATGTAAAATRCAACCAGTATTTATGGTCTGTTGAGACTGATCCCCCTCCCCCCCTTTCTGTGTAGTGAAACGTTCCGACTGTAAAATTAATAAACTGAAGCTGTTCTTGTTGGCCTGGAGTTGGCAGTCTCTGTAGTAGCGTGATAGGTAAYCCTTGTCTCTCACAGAAAGGCTCATAATGGACTTGCTATAGGCTTTCTATATGTTTTAATAACCAAACTTCAGCAAATTTTGTCCATATTAAGRAGGAGAGGGTGAGATCAAACAATCAATAGCAAACCTGTAGATCGGGTTGCAACAACATTTTGTCGCTGCCATTATTTTATACTTGTCTCTATTTGCAACTGTTGTGCTTTCTGGTCAAAGGTGTTGTCTTGAAGACACAGACGTGCTGTAATTCACCACTTTTCTTTTAAGCTAAATGTTCTGCATTTGATTCCCGCTCAAGCCTGACGGAGGGGGTGGTTGCTGCAGCCGGGATCCCTTTGCCATTGAGCAAAGGCCGAGCCTTCACTTGCGTTTGTACAACACAACAACTAAGTTAATATGAAGCACAGCTAAGARAAATTCTAACTTTTCGATCAAAGCTCTTTAAGTTCAGAAATACCAAAATCCAATTATACATGCAGGGTTGTCTTAAGTGACCGGTTACATGTTTCTCAGATGATCACGTTAATTTTTTTTCTGGTGGTCTGGAAATACGAAGGAATGCAAGAGAATACCAATATGGTTTAGAGACAAAGCACTGGTGCTGCAGAGGGCTGAGATGAGGGCAGCTGATCGGCAACGCTCTTACGTGCGCTGCTGTTGTGTTGCAATGACTGTGGGTTTGGCCTTTAGCTTCCGGATTTGGTTTGATTTATGTACGTGACTTTCTGAAAGATGGAGTCCCTGGAATGTCGCTGCYGTTTGTGCCCTGGAGCTGCCATTGGGGAGGGAAAGGGCTGCTCTTCGGCCAGTTCTCACCTTTTTGAGCTGATAATTCAGCCTTGTTCTGTGGGAGTGTTAAAGTCCTGGTTGGGGCAGTAAGCCTGAAGTGCTGTAAAATGAAATTTTACCTCTTGAGGAGTTTTGCTGTGGGCTCTGGGAGGGCACCTTTCGCAGCCTTACACCGACCTGCCCTGTGTTTTGGCTGCTCCCGCCATGAAAAGGGCCTTACTGTACCATGGGGTCGGGCAGGGGCTTGGCCTTCTCCACCCTTCTGCATCCGAGTGCGTTGGGTGAGCTCCAGCGGAGACGTGCCGTTCGGTCCCAGTGCTCCACAACAGCGGCACGGGCTCTTCCACACTGCAAGCAGCAAAATTCCCTACGAGGAGGTGTTTAATGTCGGAGTTTGGCTATTAAAACTCAGCTGTCACCCCCTAAACCCCATCAGCCCCCTGCCAGTCCCGCTTGCAGAGCCCCTGAAACATCACCCTCGTGGCTCTGTGCCGCTCCCCTCCGAAACACCCCAACCCTGCTCAGCCCTGCCGGACCCTTCTCCAGCCCCTCACCTCTTGCTCTTGCTTCCCAACAGACTGCTGCCAGCCACGCAGGGCCGGCGCCRGCTGCACGCGGAGACGCGCCTGCACCTCTGCCGCGGCGCTGCTCCTCCTCGCTGCCGCCGTGGCCTTGGCGGTGGCGCTGGGACTMCGGCCACGCGCGCCAGGTCGGTACCCCAAGAGTCCTTATTTTTTTTGATAAGGGAGGCAGAAAATGACAGTGCGTGAGAAGAGCCTTCGCGTCCATCGGCGTGCGTGAAGTGGCGCTTCCTGGCGCAGACCGGGAGGAAGGAAAGGGACCRGCAGGCTGGTGCCAAGTCGCCACCAGCTATTCCTCGGCTCCGGTGTCCTGCTCCGTAGGGCTGTGGTAACTCTGGGTGGCACAGTCACGCTTCAGACTGCTGGTATAGTTTTCAGACTCTGCCATGAACCTACCGGTTATTAATCCTGGCCCCTTGTTATTTCCAGAACAACAAATGAATTCCAGAAATCCCCCTTTCTTCCCCTTGATCTGTTCCTCATACCGTGAAAATGTTGGAAAATAAAGTATTTCTTGCTTTCCTTCCAGTGAACCGCTTCTGTGCAGCCTCCAATAACCGGACAGGCTTCTTGTGTGACGACAGAGCGACCTGTGTCCCGGCCAGCCAGGTCTGTGACAGAGTCAGCAACTGCAGGAATGGAGAGGATGAGCAAGAGGAACTCTGTGGTGAGTGATTTTGTTGTGACCGTCCTCCCCATGCTGGTCTTCCCGTTGTGAGACAGAGCAGCCGGTGTCCCTCATCCTGCTCCGTGCTTCTGGACACATATGAGAGGAGATAAGCCTGGCAGATGCAGAGAGACGGTGCTGCCCAAAACCCAGYGGGAGTGCCAGGAATCAAAAACTCCAAGCTCCTCTGATCTTCCGAGGTTGTTTTTTTTAACCATGATGCTATTTTCCTCCGTTGGTTAAGCTGTATGCCTACATGGTTAATTTATTGTCTGGTTACCCTGGAAAAAACTCTTTGAAGCAGAAGCCTGGGACACCCAGGCTCTGCTTCTGACTCAGCCACGAGCATCACTTTCCCTCTCCAACTGCAGCTTCCCCGTCTGCAACGTCATTTGTGCCCTGACACTGCGTGGGGAAGGACCGACCGACCCCCCATGACAGTAGCCTTTGGTAGCTGCCATCCCTGTTTCAGACGGCGTGTCTGTGCCCGGTGGAGTTGAGCACGTGTCCTGTGTGTCCCCCCTTGCAGGTGACTTGCCCCGCAGCCTTCCGGGCTACCTGGTTTTCCGCTGCAGTAACCCCACGTACTGGGTCTATGCCGATCAGAGGTGTAATGGGATGAACGACTGCGGAGACTGCTCTGACGAGATGGGGAGCTGTAAGTCTCTCTTCTGGCTACTGTTGGGCAAAAGGTCTTTTCTGCTGATGGGTTGAAATAGGCTGTACGGGTGTGGTGCTCACTGATGCTGCTGGAAATGCCGGGAGGCTGGCATCCCCCCCTAAAACACAAAATAGCTGGGGTAGGATGTGAGTATGAACCATGCAGGCTCCATCCCATCAGCTGCCAAGGGTTCTGCRTCAAAGCCTGGTGGCAACCACGAGGGGAAAGGTTCCATGCTTTGCTCCCATCCCCAAAAGTTGCTGCTCCTCTGTGGCTTGTTTCATCRCGATGCATAGCTGTAGGTAGCAGCGGTCATTCAAACTGGCCTTTGGTTGTTGGTCAGGAGATGGGTATGTCTCTGAGCCAGGGTGACTGAGCGTGCCTTAGCAGCTTCAAAGCCATCTAGATCCTTCTCTCGCTAAAATGAGCAGCAGGTTTGTTCCTAAGTGACCCCCATGGTTTTGAACCTCAGGCGAGACCTGCCTGTATCAGCAGCTTTCTCTCGAGTAGCTTGCTAAAAAAAACAAATTACATCTAGTTGTTCCTCCCAGGATGGCATGTCTGCCACGAAGGTCATCACAATGTCATGCTCCCTGGTTGTCTGCCACAAGTAGCATCAAACAAGTGTCCTCTTTGGTGAGTTCACAGGCTTGGTCATCACCAGTGGCTTTTCAGTAGCTGCCAGGGATGAAAGGGTAGCTACCCATGTAAGAAAGGAGATAAGGGGTCAGTGCAGCAGAAGCATTTCTGTTCCCTGTTTTCCATCCCTCCCAGTGGCCGCCTGCCCCCCGTGCGGGTCGGAGTGGTGGAGCTGCAGCCCTGTGCTCTACGAGTACTGCTCCTGCGTCCCCAGGAGGCTGTGCCGGGACGGCGTCCAGCACTGCTTCAGCTGGTCCGATGAGTACATCTGCAGACCATGAAGTCTTGGCACCCAGCCGCGTTGGAGACCKCAGGGTACTTCCTGCATTGTCACCTTTAAACCTTGGTGTCCTCGTGCTCTGCCAACCGCTTGGGAAGCTCCAACCCAAGCAAGCGCTCATCAGCAGTGCTGTGACYGGCACGCAGTGACACCGAAAGGGACGAAGTCCTGCACTTCTAGACACTGGCTGTGGGACACCTTCACGGGTTCTTCTGTCGTGTGAGGGTGAGTCCTTTCTACATGGGCAGAGCACTGTCTTGCAGCATTGCCTCAATAGCTCGATGGGTGCTGTGCAGCCTGGAGACTGTTTACCAGCTGCTGCCAACACAGATATCTGTGTCTGGCCAACCCTGGGCAAGGGCCTTCTTCTGTATGRACATGCTGGTGCCTTTGGAGGCAGCCGGATGAAGGTACATTGAGGACTACGCTAAAGAGGAGGAGCTGAGTGAGGTGAGCCTTTCTAGCCCTTGGGTTAGCATTTCTCTCCAACACGTCTTCACGCTCCTGATCCTCATGGGCAGGAGGAGAAGCCTGTGTTTGTGTGCAGAGCACGTCTGCAGATGGTTTCAGCCACAGCTTTGAAGGCTCTTGCGTTGATGCTCCCAGGATGCTTCCTYGGGAACCCAGCGCTGAAGGTGACACGCTGGGGAGCTGCTGCTCAGGCCACCCCCTGCACTCTTCTCAAACCATGAAGGCCAACGTGGAGAGCGTAATGGCAAGGAAAACCAAAATGGGGAGCTTTCAGGGTTTGTGGGGATAAATCCCCGTGTCCCTGTGACCGCGTAGCTGTCCCTGCAGGGCAGGGGCAGGGAACCAGCACGTATATGAAATGTACTTCTCTCAGGGCTGTGCAGTTTTGGAGCAGCAGCTCAGCAGGTTGAGAACAGCCGTGGGGCTGGGATGAGTTTGCACTGAAGTTGGCAAGGAAAGGAGAAAAAAAAAAGTCGCAACCTTGGAGCAGAGAGCAGCAGAAAACCAAGTGCCGCAGCTGCTCCCGGGGCGGTGTGGGATGACACGGGATCTGTTCGTTGCTCGTTCCGTTCCTCTGCCAGCAGAGCAGGATCAGTCAGCCAAACCTTCAAAGCAGTCCTCAGGATATAGGTATGGACGTGCCGCTGAAATTTAAGAAAGATGCGGTCTTTCTCTGACCCTTTGAAAATCTCATCTGTGTCTAAAACATCGTCTCTGAGAAAAAAAACACATTTACAGTGAGTGCCCTTACTTTTCTAGGCCCAAAATAAACATCAGGCAATATTCTTCTCACCACCATCCCAGGTCATATATCTTTAAAAATAAAACCCCGTTCACTCATTTCTTCTCTGTCCTGTGATCTGCAACACAGCATGTCACCATGACTTGTATCAACGGCGGCTGTTTCTTCTCATCTGTAGCTGGGATACAGCTGTAGTTCTGCAAGATCTTTTAAAAATAGCTTTACTGTATTCTGACTCATACTTCACCCTGAATGAGATGGCAAAACCCTGCATAATGGAACCGGTACTACAGGAAACTTTTAGAGCCGCGTGGAATAACCTGTCCTCCTCCACGCCTGGCTAGGATGGATGGCTTGCTTTCTCCATGCCTGTAAAACATTACTGCAGTGCATTCAGTGCTGCAGCTCGGAAGAGAGGTTACTTGTTTTCTAGGTAAACATTTCTCACTTGCAAGCTTCCAGCCTCAATCAAAGCTTGAAATAGAGATGCACATTTTTACTGGAGAGTCATAGACATCTAAGGCTGCAACAAGGCTGAGTTGGGGTTAGTAAATAAAGCCTGGTTTATTGTAGTTGCTGTTGTTCCTCTTGTTACCCTGAAGTATGTCCTGGGGCAATCAATGAGGAAGTCTTGCAGCATTTCTTAAGAGGAGCTCAAGGAGGGGTRATTCAGAGGCAGCGCTACTGGGCAGCCTCTCTGTCCTGGGGAAGAAGACCTCTTTTCCGATTCAGATGGTGTGCAGCCATGGACTGTTTGCCTGTTCCTTGGCTTTGAAGTGGGAGGATGCGCAACAAGCTCTYTGCATTGGGAGGGTGCAGGTGGGCTACAACTGCTGCATGCTTCTACGGGGCAGCGGTCAAAGAAAAGTGGGAGAGAAGGGGAAGAAGAATCTCATCCCTCGTGATGGGAACTRTATATGGATAACAGAACAACTGTAGCTGGTAAGGATTGAACTAAGCAGCTGTTAAAAACATACAGAAACCCCCAGACTCCGCATACGGCCCAGCCAATATGATTGGTAAAAAAAAAAAAAATTTGCTCTGTATCAAAGGTATCGGGACAGCCATGACTTGCTGGAGCCTCCRATGTTTGCTGTGGTTGGGAAGAGGATGCTGGTTAGGCTGACCCATATGGCAACTGCTGTATTCTCCCAGTCCAATATTTGTTGATCATTGCCACAGCTCACCTCTGCCAAGTTATAAAATGCTCCCGAGAGTGAAGAGGAAAGGGTCTGGGCACTCAACCTGTGAGCGTGGGGAGTCAGATGTTTGTGCTTGCTGTGTGGAAGGCTGCTTCTCCGCTGCAGCACAGGTCAAGTGGTGGCTTGCCTTGGCTGGATGGGGACAATGTTGGGATCTGGGAATTCTTACTTTATTGTGAGACGTGATAAAGAAGGCAAATGCCTGGCTTAAGGCAGGAAAGATTCTTGTGCCACCTTCTCTCTCCTTCAGCAGGAGGGTGAGGAAACAGAGGCAGGCTTAGGGAGTATAGAGGATATCCCTGGCTGCAAAGARGAAACCAAAGGCACTCCCCTCTCCTAAGAATCTTTGTAATTCAGCTGAAGCACAAAGAAATGGGGTCAGCGATGTGATCTCTGYATCTAAGATAGCCAGTAAAGGTTTACTGGTGTCAGAGGAGCTGACCCACCCGGTACCTGCAGGGTAGAGCCCCAGGGCTGCTCTCCGGCCGATGTCCCTGCCTCGGTTCCCAGTGAGCGCTCCTGGGAGGCCAGAGCTGTGATTAATGGCCTCAGGTTAGAAGAAGAGAGGAACTGGGAACTCATCCTGCTCTGGATTTACACCTGGGAAGAGACTAGCCAAGAGAGGCACAGGAAGCAGCAGTCCACGGGCAGCAAGACTCAGAAGGCAGCCTGGAAAAGCTGGGGACGCAGCGGGAAGTTTAAGAAGGCACTGGGCTGAGCCTATCTGTTTCAGGGTGAGTCTCCTCCTGTAGTTTTCTTACTTACTGGTCAGCAGAGGCTGTGTGCCTTACGGAGAGTGATAAACAGAGATTCGTGGGTTGAGGACATAGTGGTAAGTGTGCCTAAATCTTCCTAGGATAAAATTTACACAATGGTGTGTTTAAAAGAGGAAGTCTGCTGGTYAGAAAGAAACCTAAGGAAAGGAATAGTTGTACCAGGGATGGAGAACATAAGAAACACGGTGCTCTAAAACACCTCTTTTGAAAAGGAAGGATGTACTGTATTATTTTGCCAACAAGCCTGTGACCTGGGCAGACCGTTCATATCAAATCACGATGTGCCTATTTTCTGGCTCAAGGCATCAGCTCCCAGCTGCTTTACCGATGTGAAATGGAGCACACGATTCTCCGAGACGTGTGTCTCTCCATGGTCAGATTAGCACATCTCCACACTTGTGGAAGGGCTAGTAAAAGAAATCCATGGTGGCTGTTAAACCAGAAGCCAGCGGCAGGAGGAGGATTATACTTGAGCACCGCGGTCATCTTCCCCCCTGTTGACACGCTGTTTTGCTAAGTCTCTGTTTGTGCCATTATTTTTCTCAGCAGAGGGCTGATATAGTCGTCAGTGGAAGCTATTAATAGTTTGAGTTTCTGGGAAAAAATGTAGGGCTTGAATGCAAGTATGCTTGTTTTGTTTGTGTATAGTTCTTTTTTGAGGAAAATTCAGCAAGAAAAGAACAAAGAGAGAAAGGGGTTTAGCTCTTTATGCATTTTTGAAGTGAAGTTTCTTTTCTTGACCTCTTCATGATTTCCAAGCATGCGTTGCTTTTCTTGTCACTGAATTATGGCAAACAACTGTGTAAAAGGACGCTATCCTCTAAATAAGCACTAGTAGTGGAAACCTGTAGTAAATYCTTGGCCTTATAGACCTAAGAGCACAATGATGGTCACAGTGCCCAACTCAGGGCCGCTGCGCACCTCAGCCGGTTTTGATAGAAGCACTCGGGGCAGGAATTCAACGATAAACACACCTGCAGCATTACGGCTCTACTCCTGGCTTCAGACAGACCAACACAGAATGAGTCTGAGCATCTGGGTTTTTTACAGCAAATACGTATAATTCTGTGAACACTTCCCTGAATGTTTTTAGATGGGGAAGTACGGTCAGTATATTGCAGGCATGGATGCACACTGAGAATAGGTTTTAAACCRCAGAATGGTCTCAAATGAAGTGAATTTGCTTGTAAGGGAGAATATATTACAACTGCAGAGTCTAATCTCTACTGTAACCCAGTTTCAGCTTTCATTTTCTGGGCTAAAATGAGAGGGAGAGGGGACTTCTGTTCTACTTTGGATTTCTGCAATAACTGTTACCGAGAGGTTACCATCTCTCTGCCTCCCTCCCCCAGGGCCTGTGCTTATCCTCTTTGCTTCCTCCCTTTGTCAGAGCTCTACCAGCACAGCCTGATGCTTGCAGGCTGAGGTTTATGTTCTACCAGCACTATTGAAGTCCCAGGGCACTTGACAAGCACAGTGCAGCTTCATTTCAGATGAGCTGCAGTGATTCGTCTTCTGCCCCTCAGGAGGTGAGAGAGGAGAAGGGGTAGGACCAGCTATTTTTGTGAATGATAGCGATGTCAGAAGAATTAGTTAAGGATGACAACAAAAACTTTATTTGAAAAAATTATTATGTATTGAAAATATACAGTAGTATCATCAACCTTCTTGACTCTATCCCTCCCCAAGCATAGGTTAAGCCACAAGCATATCACAGAAACCAGATTTAACAATACTGGTCTCCTTTGTTACTCCCTCTCAATATGTCTAAATTCTTTCATCAGCAAGAAAACAACAAACAAAAGACCCACTTCTTTCTGACTCAGTAGGTATTTAACAAATCCCAGTCCTCCACAGCGAGGCACAGATGCTTCTGTTTGGAAGTCCTTCCTCTCTCTTGYTCAGCCAAAGCTCTTTTTTTATTGTTCTTTAATTCGTGGCTGCCTGCAACCTCCTTTTTCAAAGGTAAATGGCAATTTTGAACTTTTTCCTTATAAAACTGTAAGTTTCCAGATGCTTTTGTTTCTGCCTCCGCCAGCTTGCATTTGACTACCTCCTCTATTCTGTGTGTCTTGCCATCTACAGGGGAAAAAAAAAAAATTAAGTATACGTTTTGGGAAAAACAGAATTATGCTGTAAAATGCATACTTGTGTTGCAAATTGTTTTGACCGAGCCAACTTGGAATACTGACTGCTTTGCTGAAGTGTRCATAAGGAAAAATAACATTTATATTTTGGACTCAGAATTTTAAGGAGAAAACTCAGTTATTATACGTTGTCCTAAACATGCTGCCATGCTGTACTTTAAGAGTTATCCAGCCGTCTAACAAATGAAAAAACTCAAACACATTGTAATGCAGTTACACAAATGGCTGAAATTGCACACCTGAGATGCTATTTGTACTAAAAAAAAAAAARAGTATGAAAATATTCCTTGTAGAAAAGAAAACAAATAAACTATATGGTCTCTATGCAGTTACGTACAGAAGCGCAGAGCTGCTGTTCTGGATCTCARGTTGTCTTGTGGCTTGATGGCCTCCATAACTGCCTGCTCCCACTGCAAAACTGTCTGAAATAACATTTGAAGGAGTTAAAATGTTTCTTGTAAAATTCACAGAAATACCATTGGAAACAACTCTATCCCTTATTTCTTCCTATTCAGTGATATAATACGCCATAAGGACAATTTCTAGAGAGTAAAACAGACTTAAAACTCCATACCTGTTCTGCCCATCCCTCTGTTTTGCAGTTACTATGATCAAATTCTTTCAGAGGCACTTTTGAGTGAACCAGGCCTATCTGCATTTGGATCCGCTTAATGACGGCATTAACGTCCTAGTGAAAAGGGAAATAAAGTAGTCAGAGGGGAAGAACATTTGATTATACTTATCCAGTAAACTTAGACGGGTGCTTTTTTACCTTGAGACCTGTCCCAGAAATGTCCAAACAATTCAATTTCTTGAAAGAAAGAAGGTATCCAATTCCCACATCTGTGATTTTAGGGTTACCTGTAAGGTCAAGTAAAGTTAACTAAGTTGCAAGATGTGGAGAAGGATGATCAGAATACCACGAAACTATTTCTTCCAAAAGCTAATATTGAAACAAAGGGGTTTTCGCCTTTTTTTGTAGTATGCTTCATGTTTTGAAAGTGAGTCAAAACTGACTTTTTCCCTCTAATGATCAAAATACAAGTATTTACAATACCAATTGTCAAACTATTAAAAATATTTATGTAAGTAGCAAGTTGCTGAGACTACAGGTATGACCTGTGCCTTCTGGAAAGTTGTTGGTGAAATTTGGGGTTAGTACTCRGCTCATGGGAATCATCAAATTAATTGTATTCCTTCAATATTAAGGAGGATAAATAAATCAGAAAGGACACAGGTTTCTTCTAATATTAAACCATGAAGTACTTACAAGACAAGTCTAATACCAAAAGATTCTCAAGTCCCTTTTTCAATACTCGTACTGGTGCTGTCATTCTGCGAAGGCCTGCATCTGATAAAGAGTTGTCTTTCAGGAGAAGCCGTTTTACGCTGGGAGGAGAGATACAAACRCATAGTTTATAGTCATCATTTTAGACAGTTTTGCAAAATGTCCTAAAACTCTGTGTCGGAAGGCCAAGGTCTTCCTGTGCAACCCTTCAGTCTACTTTGTTAACGTTAGTAAAAAGTAGCAAGAAAGAAGCCTGGGTTAGTAGGACTAACAAATATCTTTATATTGCCTCTGCTAGCTCAACAGAAGCGCTTACTTGACCAGCTATTCCCAGAGCTCCAGTGACAAACTGATCCTAAAGCACAAGGATTTGCTAACAGAGACAATAAGGTTCTTTATACACTGAAGTTATTTAAACCAGGGCTGCCAATTGCAACTCCACTCAAAACTAAAAAGAGAAAAATGCTTGGCAAAATGGGAGAGGACAGATTTAGTAAGAGGTATGGCAATGATTTTAAGCAATGAGGTATTATAACATAGATGAACAAAACACAGGGAAAAACATAACATTAAAACATTCTCTAGAGCACTTCAAGACAAAACCTTGACGCAAAACGCACCAAAATCTTATAGTAACATAATATCCCCTGATTGGCAATCACCCTGCCTATTGATTTCCAAAATTATTTACTTTTCAATCTTTAGTATCAAACAAAAATTTATTTTTTGAAATGTTAATTAACTAAATATTCAACCTACTGCTTGTAGAAATTTTCATCTGGAACATTGGTTTGGTTAAAAATTTGGCTGGTAAAGAATTTCCCTATTAAAAAAGGCAATAAAAGTGTAAAACTGTTCCAAATGCTTAAGATGCAGTTTTTACCTGGCCAATTAAAATTATAAAAAGTTGATTTAAAAACATGAGACAGTAAATTATTGCATATCTGTAGGACCTTTTATGATTCAGTATGTGCTTTAGACCATGTGCTTTGTGTACAATACATTCTGTATTTTGTTTACCTCAAGAACGAGTTTTATGAACAACCAAAATCTTCAAACTTACACATGTGAAAGCTTCCTTTAAAGTCACAGCCTGATTCTTTGAACTGCTTAGTGACAGAAAAAGAAAGTATCATTTTTAGCTATGTGGCAAGAAATCGGTACCTAGACAGAGCCTCCTTGGTGAGGTGTTCCAGCAGTTCATGTTCATCTCCAAGTTTACAGCAGGAGAGATCCAAACATGTCAGCTCCCGGAAAGACTTAATTTCTTCTAGCTTTTCAGAGATAACCAGGTATCTGCAAAGAGAAAAAAAACCCAAAAAGCTATCAGTGTTCAGGCACATAAGAAGGGTCCTATATCCTCAAGTGTCACAAGCATAATGCAGTTGTTTCTTGTAACTACCTATGTGAAAATTGACAGAAATTAGCCACTGTCCTAAGTACCTTTTTATGTGCAGTCTGCACACAACACATCTGAGTTCCCAGTCTTCTCCTTGAACAAATGTCATAGTTTTGCTTTGATTCAAAATATTGGACTAACAATTAAGACTTCAACTTGCAATCATTGCAATTAGGAACTTCTTTACAGATTATTATTGTATTATTTCAGAATAATGCAAAATATATATTCCAGTTTACCATAAATCAACTTCACAAACTGTTCTTCCTCAGTATCTAGGAAGTGTATAGACAAACCCACGTTCATCCAGGTTTAAAATCTACTTCAAATGTATCAGGATAGCTTGCCAAATGGCAAAATTTTACTTTTTATATACATAAATAAAATACTTCACTAGACATAAAAGTCCTACAGGACACCTGCAGGACTCCAACCCCAGGCAGTAGTTACTCAGTAGGTTATTTTTTTAGCTGTGTTGGTTCCCTGATCTGATTCACTCCGCAGCCATGCAAACATCTGTGCTGGAACTATTCAGTAGGAGGTTGAGAGATCGGAACAAACCACTGAAGAATGGCATGCATGAATATGCAGCAATAAGCACGCAGCAGTCACTACCTCACCAATTTCCCCTGCGTTTACTTCTTATTGTCCCCGTGGCAAGATAAGCCCCAAATTCACTAATCTCTCCTGAATTTACCTTGTATTTCCCATGGCAAGACAAACCCTGAGGTCAGCATCTTCACTACTGAAATGAGGAGTGCTTACTAATTTGATCCCTCAAAGAATACCTCTTTGGCCATGCAAATAAGGGGACCTTAATATCCTCCTACTGCAAGTATACTTATCAAACTACCCCACCAAATCCCTTTGTCATGCAATTCAGCTATGCGGAAGGCAGTACCTATGGTCAGAGCACAAGCCAATTCTTGCGAGATACTACTAGCTCAGCAGGGCCGTGAAGAGTGGGCTCTTTTAGAAGTAAGATTCATCAGAAAATGCCTTAATCTCTTACTTCCTAGATTTCAAAGACTCGGTACTTAACTCAGCTTTCTGTAATGGCAAAAGATGCCAGAAGTAACTTCATTTCTGAATTAAGCCCATAAAAAGTATCTGTACTAGATATAAAAAGGGAGTAGGTTTAAAGGAGAAAACAAAGGATAATTGACCTCTGCTCAAGCATTCCTACTGTGCTCGAAACACCCTTGGCACTTCAGATGAATATGCCTGTACTTTGATTTTAAACTGGATAAACCATCCCCTTTTCAAGTGTACAGATGGAAGATAGACTGGTTATATTACTGGGAAAGACTTCAGTAGGAGCAAGGCTTTAAAAACATAATCCAGTTTTAAGCTTGTTAAGACTCTCTTTTAGTGAACGACAATGTGGACATTGAGAAGGTGGAAAAACTGGTGCTGGACTCTCATCAGAACCTTATTAAAGCACATTCAATATGGGGACGGGAACCACAATTAATTAAGCTAAAACCTGCCTGACATCAAAGCCCGTAACTTACCTACAAGACTCTATCTTCTTCTGAGCCCCCAAAATGAAACAGAATAGCAAGCTTATAGTAAATAAACCCAGGCACTTTGCAAGGGTGTATTTTATCTGTACATGTATGTTGAAATGCCTATAAACAGCAATTACAAAAACATCCCATAAAATACCTGAGAAGGCATTAAACACACAGATTGCTATGGAAGTGCTGATTATTATTGTTAAAAAATAGTTGCAGGTTTAATCCTTCATATAAAATCTGCTGTTAGTTAACACAGATGTAGTCTGTTACCTGTATTATTATTTGTGTCTTAGAATGAAACCAGCAGCTGCACTTGTAGGAATCTCAGAATCACAGAACCATTTAGGTTGGAAAAGACCTTTAAGATCATCGAGTCCAACTGTTAACCTAGCACTGTCCAAGTCTACCACTAAACCATGTCCCTAAGTGCCACATCCACGTCTTTTAAATACCTCCAGGGACGGTGACTCCACCACTTCCCTGGGCAGCCCGTTCCAACGCTTGACAATCCTTTCGGTGAAGAATTTTTTCCTAATATCCGATCTAAACCTCCCCTGGCGCAACTTGAGGCCATTTCCTCTTGTCCTATCACTTGTTACTTGGGACAAAATGGGAATGGGAATGGGACAAAAGGAAGCAAGCAGCAAAGTGAGCCAAGACTCAGGTCATTTCATTAAAATTAGGTGGTGTCATAAGGCCCAAGAGATTTTTTTTTTTAATTATTTTTGAGAGAAAATAATTTAAGGGAAACTTTAAGTGTGCTAGCAAAAAGCACTAGCAGATGAGGATATTTGTTACTGAACACACTTACCTATTCCGCAAGCATAATGAACATAGCACCAAATTGCCATATGCTTCAGTAAACTTCTGTAGAGCTCTCAGTCCCGTTACTGGTTCCGTGAACTTTTGTCTTGCTTCTGCAGCTGAAAAGAGCTTTTCAGCAATCTGCTCTGGGAAACCAATCAACGAGTCAATGTGATCAACATTGTCAGAAATGTAACCCAGCACTAGGCTGAAGAGAGACTTGGCCGAGTACCGGAGGTTCCCCTCCTTCGTGTACGTGAAGATGAAATGATCAGTCCTCTGCCTCCTTGCCCTATCGTCCTCCCTGTTCATACAAAGCTCCACTGAAAATCCTCTGGAAAACAGCCTAAAAGGTCTTGTTTTGGGAGTGACATTCTGTATGCCGCTTGCACCCTGATTTACCACGTGCAACTTCCCATTTTCACGCACATATATTGGCCCAGTATCCAAATGGCTTTYTGAGTGGAGACAGTAAGACATTCCCCTCGTCCAGTTCTGCAAAAACAAACCATAGACAGGTAAAGAATAGCCACACAGGAAAACACCACTCAGGAAAGACCCCAAACCCTGGCAGCTCTCCTCAATGCCCCGAGYGCACACGGT
The DNA here is from genome assembly GCA_030449065.1 of Oceanodroma leucorhoa. Taxonomy (NCBI): domain Eukaryota; kingdom Metazoa; phylum Chordata; class Aves; order Procellariiformes; genus Oceanodroma; species Oceanodroma leucorhoa. Next base: position 1,367,994 of record JASVER010000082.1, on the reverse strand, counting down.
CACGTAACCCTGCAGTGCAAGGAAGGCCAGGCTGCGTGGAACGGGGATGTGCGCTGCCTGCCATCAAACCGCAAGCACCAGTCAAGTGGGAACTGAACCCAGGGCTGGCAGAGGTGAAGAGCCTTTGCTCTGGCAGGGCCCTGCCRCTCTGTGCCTGGTGCTCGTCCCTGGCCTGGGGCTGGATCCCAGTCCTGCAGAGGCACGGGCAGCGGGAGGGGGTCTGGGGCTGTGTGGGAASCGGCCCCCACAGCTTGGCATGGCTCTGCTGCAGGCGGGGAGGGGGGAAGAGGAGGAGCGCAAATGGCCGACTGCAGCAGGGCGATGGAGCCTGCTGGAGAATCTCCCTCCCTGGGAGGGTGGGCAGGGTCCTGGTGCCCCTTCCCCTGCCTAGCCCAGCCGGTGCCGGGGGGCTCTGGTTTGTGAGCAGGGGTCCTGGCGGGGGGCAGGAGGGCGCCGACCCTGCCAGGGCGGCGGGCAGGGGAGGGACGGGGTCYTGTCAGCTCCTACCCTGAGGGGCTGGGGGCTCAGGTCCTGCGGGGCGGGAGGAGATGGGGCCCTGCCTGAGGGG